>JAGVSP010001033.1:0-49875 GCA_022494985.1 Micrasema minimum
GGGAAATCATTTTCAATACAATGTCATTAAAATGATAAATTGTAGAGTTATCATGAATTTTTATGTTATTTGTTTATTTGTTTACAAAAATACGATATGAATTATTCTGCTGTCAGCGTTCTGCTGTAAGTACAGGGTGGCGTAAATTAAAATTATTATTTAAATCAGGTGTTAAAAACAATACACCACATGGGTGATATTTTTAAATTAGGCATCCATAAGTCTTTGACATTTTTTAAATATTTGACCAAGATATTTTATTTTATTTTTTAATATCATTTTTGAAATCTTTGTATTTTGAAATACCTAGTACAACAGTGACATAGAGACAAAATTTCATGAATCAGTTTTTTCGGGTGAAGGGTTATCTATACAAAGCATGAATTGTTTGGGTAAAATATTGATATGACGTGAAATCTTATATATTGGGGCACAGATACCTTGAAACAGTGTTATTATTGTTAGTTTGATAAAAAAAATCATTTTTAGGTCACATTAGTTATTTTAACAAATCAATTTTTATTGGACGAATGATTTCCCGTAATTTATTTATTTTTATTTATTTAACCTCCTCAACAGGCCAGGAAGCCTAATAACAGAGGAGAACTTCATCACAAACACCCAGGCTTAAGAAAAATCACTTTGGATTTTTGTGTTCTCACCGGGAATCGATCCCAGCGAGTCCAGCGTCTTAGCCATTACACTACGGAGGCGGAAATATTATGATTATTTTTTTTCTACAACTCCCTCGTAACTCGTAAGCGATAATAGTGAAACTAACTTATCAAAAATATCCGTTTTTCAGTTAAGTTCATTTACAGAAATAATATCCCTGATTTTTTTTTTCGGCACAATAAATTAATGATATGCATGCTGCGGGGTGCGAGCCAAGCCACATGGAATCAGCCCTTCATATTTGAGACACTCATTTGGAGTCCCAATGAATTTAGAGCAAAATTCATTTCTTTAAAATCTACCACACCAAGAATCACCTGACCGACCGCGAAACAATCCAAGTATTTTGGGCTAGTTTGAATCGTTTCAAAAGTCGTGCCTGGGACACTCAATAAATTACCAATTAGCTCACTTTATACGGGACATAAAACTGTACAGTTTCTTGTGCAGTTTGGAAACTGTCCCGTATAAAATGAAAACTGTATGGATTATTGAATGGCCGAGGCGACGTTTGGCTGACCTGACAGTTAATGTTTTATTATGTAAACGTTTAAATAGACATTGGTACATTGTATGCTTTTAAAAACGTAAAAATCAAATAATATATTTAAATTATTAGCTATATTAACAATTTCCTGTGTGCAAACATACGATAATAGCTTACGATCGCGCTTAAAACATATTTAATACACTTTTGACAGACTGTACAGTTTTCTGTCCCGTATAAAGAGCGCATTTTATGCATGTACAGCGCCTTTGAGGTGATTTCTCACGAAAAAGGCGTTTCACAAATCATCATAATATTACATCATTATTATAAAAAAGTTACATTTTTTAATGATTATATTTATTAGAAAGCCACAAAAGCCAATAAAAACTCACTTAATCAATGCAGTTGATTAAATTGCGAATTACATACAATCATTTGATTTGTTTGTGGTAATATATGGAAATCTCCCGAAGCCGCGCGACGTAATCGTAAGCCTTTTTAGTAACTCGCTTTATTTCTATTTATCTCATGATACTCATCAATAATATTTCATGATCCAACGATCAACGTTACTTAAAATGTCACTCCCTTATAACATTGCCATGTGCTATCATATTCATTTATATAACTTACAACTGATTACCGACTTCACAACTGAATATCTTGTCCAAATTTTTTACGGGAAAATAACTATTTATAAGGAAAAAATGGTCAAAATCATTCAATTACTATGAAAGGCTTATACTTTGTATTGTGGATTTACAAGTTTTTAAACCAAAAAAAATTGGCATTTTAAGACCAGTAGTTTTTAACTTCAAGAGTGGATATTATTATAATGATAATTATGTTATAAAAACATACTAGGTATCTTCTTGTCTTCTGCATCTGTAAATTCGATTACATTTTTAAAAACATGCTGTAAAGTAATTAAAATACTTCTATTATATTTACGTCACAGATTCAGAAGTTTATGTCGGATTTGTACGTCGCTGTCGTATCAAGTCGTGTGTGTAAAAATAATATAATAATAGGTATGCATTATATAGGTACCTACTACTGCAAACTGGAATAAATATTAGGTCCTTACATATGAAATTGGCGTTTTGTATGGGAGGAACATAAAGTTGTTTTTTTTTTTAAATATTAGGTCCTTATATATGAAATTGGCGTTTTGTATGGGAGGAACATAAAGTTGTTTTTTTTTTAAATATAATATATTTATTTAATCAATGTATGTACCATTGCTATCTATGCACTTTTGCCATCTCATAGGTAGTTCATCGATCCCTTTACTAAAAAAACCATTCGGACGGGAATCAATAAAATCTTTTAAGTCGGTTTGGACTGCCCCATCGGAGTTGAATTTTTTCCCTTGCAAGAAGTTATCCAAATTTCGAAAAAAATAGTAATCTGTTGGGGCAAGGTCCGGAGAGTACGGTGGATGTCTTAGACATTCCAATTGAAGCTCTTCTAATTTGTAATATTATATTTTTTTTAAATCAACTTTATGTTCCTCCCATACAAAACGCCAATTTCATAGGTAAGGACCTAATTCAAGCTTTTTCACCTTCCCAATTTGCTTCAAGTGGATTAAAACAGTTTTATCGCCAACACCGCAGCCTGCAGCTAACTCGGACGTGGTTTGCGATGGATCCGCTTCCACAATAGCCTTTAATTCTTCATTATCAACTTTGGTCTCCGGCCGTCCACGGGGCTTGTTCTGCAGGTCGAAATTTCCAGAACGAAAACGTTGGAACCAAAAACGCACTGTGTTTTCTTTTGCGGCACCGTCGCCATACACATCATTAATCCTTCGAGCCGTTTCTGCAGCACTGGTGCCACGGTGGAACTCGTACCCGTAAATAACGCGATATTTCAAGTTTTCCATTTTGTAAACTGAGTGACGCAAAGAAAAAAACAATTGAGGAAAAAAACAAATGAATTATAATTTTCGAAACACAAATACTTGAGTAAATAGCTGTATAAATTTGAATTTGGAATTCCTAACCAAAGAGAAGATATTTGAGATCAAAGTTGCCAGTACGGCATAACGCCAATTTCATATGTAAGGACCTAATATAATATTTTTGGTATAATTGATTTTTAAAATATAAAACTTTCGGCGTAAATCAATTATCAATATGTACTAACGTTTACATAGTAAACATTAACTAAGGCGGCCAACCGTCCCGGATTCTGCGGGACAGTCCCGCAATGACAGTTGTAATCCCGCATTTTAATAATGAATCAAATAGTCCCGCAAAACGCCCAGCCCGTCCCGCACGTCCCGCATTCCTAAAATATATAAGTCCAGTAAATAATTATTTTGTCAATGGCTAGTAAACACAGTCAATACGCAAGATACAAGGACGGTATCTATGCAACAATATGTGAGTGTGACCGATCGCTTTCTTTAGCTTTCTTAGCTTAATAGGTCTATTGGTCACCACCAATGGGTGAAAAAGTAAGGATGATAAAAATCTTTCTTTGATTGTTACTTAATTCTAGCGTACTGACACATCTATCCTCATCATCATCATCATCTCAGCCCGTTGAGGTCCATTGCTGGACACAGGCCTCCCCCTGCCGTCTCCACTCCTCCAGATCCTGCGCCGTCCCCATCCACTGTCTTCCAGCAGACTTCCTGATGTCGTCCACCCATCTCATCGGTGGACGTCCTTCAGGCCTCTGGTTCCTCGGTCTCCACACCAGAACGCGTTTCGTCCATCTGTCGTCCGTCATTCTGGCTATGTGACCGGCCCATTTCCACTTCAAACAAGCAATTCGCTGCACCACGTCGCAGACCTTTGTCTGGCGTCGGATCCAACCGTTCCTTTTTCGGTCTCTTAATGTTATTCCAAGCATAAATCTCTCCATGCTCCTCTGTGCAACTTGCAACTTATGGGAGGATTGCTTGGTCAGAGTCATTGTTTCCGCGCCATAAGTAAGGACGGGCAGAATGCATTGGTTGAATACTCGTGAGTGAGTTGGGAATGGAGCTTCAGAATGTGGAATTTAGCTTTCCAAAAGCCACCCAAGAGAGACTTATCATCCTATCCACCTCGCTGGTCTGATTGTCTCCACCATTATTACCATTATTATCAGTCATTCATAAATCAATATATTCCTCTCTACTCGCAAAAACGTCCCGCGTTGACTTTTCACAAAGTTGGCCGCCTTAACATTAACTGTCAGTTGCTCGATCACAGATCAGTACCGACTCGGTAATAAGCGACGTGATAACGATTTCTTACCCATGGATGTTTAACGTTTTCGCGATCACAATGGAACACGCGTTAAAAGTTATCGATCGGGATTATTAAACGAGCGCATACTAGTCGCGAGCCATTTCCCGAGATATATCTTATTCGCACAAATCTTCATTCAATCTTTATTATAAATTTAGTCGGTTTTCGGCAAGCCAAATATTGAGAAAAGCAGTCGACATATTAAAAAATCCGACAAGCGCGATGATTTGACGTTTGACGGACGGACGCGATATAGCGTAGTTCGGCTCCGCTCGGCTCAGATCGTCGATGCTCGGCTCAGCGATCGCAGTATTGAAAGATATGTCATTGTGATCGCTCAAATCGTTAGCGTTAGCACGTGAATAGCACGCTTTTAACTACGTCGATAGTTATCTGTGCTTGAGCTACAGCCGACCATTTAGTATTCCATACAGTTCTTGCTTTATACGGGATAGTTTTGCAAACTGCGCAAGAAACTGTACAGTTTTTTATCCCGTACAAAGTGCGCTTAAGACTGGAAGGAAGTCTAAAATTAAAGCATTTTTATAATTTTTTTATTTCCCGAGTTATTTTTGTAACTCTTCACGTCGGAATTATTATTTAAAAGTTCCAATAACGGACAGGGCCGCGGCCGGTTGGAAGTTTCGGACCTTCTATGGCACTCGTCCACATTCGTATCCCGCCGCCTGCGCCTGCCAGACTACCAGAATGCTAACGGGACGATACTACATCACTACTTGTTATTTTACACGGAAATAAATGCGAGCAATCAGGCTTTTTGTTTACATTTATATTTATTTTACAGACTATAATAATACAACACTGCGGCCCTAGCATGGCACATTGTAAAACGTTTTTTAAAGTTTACGCAACGACAAGCGCCATGAATTCCTACGACATGCTGTAGGTACGTGTACATACCTATACATGGAGTACGTAAAAATGCTGTTTTTTATTTTGTTTGATTTATTAGTAGTATTAATTTGACTAAATACATGATATTTGAGAACAATTAGCAAAAAAAAATTTTTTTTTTTTAAATTTTTCGAAAACTATGGGTCAAATAAAAAAATATTACTCTGCAAAATCGACTCTAAATATTATGCAAATTCACTGGTTATTATTAACATTAAAACACTGGGTCTGCAAAAAAGAGTATTTGAATGTCAGATATAAAGCAGAAAAATTATGGATGTACATCTTTTTGCAAATTTTTATTGGGTTTTGTAAGAAATGCTGCTTTGAAAAAAGATCTGCTCTAACTAGTGCAAATAAATAGAGTGATGTATTATGCATGTTATTCACTACTAAGTATCTCCCGGTGCGACCCTATACGGCTGCTAAGCAACGTCAAAAAAAAATCGTTTTCCGTACTAGAGATAATTAAAAATGGTTTTTTTTTCCCCGAGTCGTTGGAACTAATCATCTCTAACTAGTGAGAATAAATAGAGTGATGTATTATGCATGTAAATCAGTACCAAGTATATAGGGCATGGAATACCGGAATAATTTTCATACCGGTATTGAAATTTCAAATACCGGTATACCGAAATTTCGGTATTTTATTAAATACTGCTAATTACTGGTTAAATGATGACAAGAACGAATAGTAAGTCATTAAAGCAGTTTTCAACGCTATTTGTAAGAAACACTTATGGAACTTACGGTATTTCAGTGACATGTACAACTTTCCTCGTAACAATTATTTTTATTATTTATTTATTTGACCACCTCAACAGGCCAGGAGGCCCAATTACAGAGGGGAACAACAACGTCACAAACACCCAGGCCTGAGAAAAATCACTTAATTTTTGTGTTCTCACCGGGAATCGAACCCGGAACCTCCGTATCGTAAGTCCAGCGTCTAATTATGTAAAACATTGAAATTATCTCTTATTATTTAAAGTTATATTTCATCAATTTTATTTCAACAGAATCATGGGGTTTCGAAAGTATAATTATTAAGATTTTATTCCCACATTATCAGTAACACAATAAATTAATAACGTTTTCCGGTATGTTTGCGGTCTTAGGAATAAATGCCTTTGAAGCCACGGTGCGCTTTAGCGTGCCCAAATACAGTTAAAATGTTTAAGTTTAGGCAGTACCTACCCATTCCTGAAGCACTGAAGTGGTCGAAACTATTGAATTTTCGATTACCTTGAATTGTTTTGGACACTTCACTGTGTTATATAATATCGTCTGTATAATGCCGGTATACCTAATGCTAATAAGTACCATATTGTATAGTATATATTGTATAGTTTATATTCTTTACACAAGAAAAGGGTCGGAGAAATAAATTTTATCTTTTATTTTTATTATTTCAGTGGCCACAGCAGAACTAGAAGAAGTGATAAAGGCCAACAGCTTCGTGGTGCTCATCAAGGGAGCCCGGCCAGTCAAACCCGGGCAGCTGCTGGAGATCAAGTTCCCAGGAGAGATGAGACACTTCCGCCTGTCTCAGGAACATGACACAGGTGATTATCAGAATTTAAACACAGGTATGGAGTATCATCATCGACGAGGCTAAACCTCTTCATGAGCTATTTCGCCATCTGGGATTGTCGATACGAGGTCGATAAGTTGTTCAAAGGGGCCACAACTGAAAGCTCTATCGTCCCCAATTCCACCTCAACCCCAAGAAAAACTTTCTTCCCAGTAGGGTGGTTTCAGACTGGAACAAATTGCCAGGCCTACGGTCAATCAGTTCAAAAACCGTTTAAATGCAGAGGGCAGACAAAGAAACAGTACCAAAGATAAAGGTGCACCAGATAAAGCTGCCTGCCTATAATAATAATTAATAATAATGTCTTTGAATTTATCAACTTAATATTGACGTGGAAATCACAATAGGTCGTATGTCAATTATAACATATTTTACTTTACGACCTCTTGCCAGAACCGACTGAGGCGATGATCGTTTTCTGACATATTGCAATAGTGGGGATAGGCTGACCAGGACTTCTGACTCAAAACTGTATTTTTTTTACATACTTTTTACACATTGACTTCGTCTTGTTAATCACTTTTGTTAGTTTTAAATTGATATTTATATTCAGTCATGAAAAAGCAGGAGTGGTATTAGTACGGTATAACTCTCAAACCGGTTAATGAAATATAGTTTATGTAAATAAGTCAATATCTATAACATACTAAATTGATTTTAATGTTAGATGTATAATTGATTACAGTGACAATGCAGAACATCGATGAGGCCCTGCGGTGGTCTGTTCCCAAGGGGGGACCCTTGGGAGTAGTGTGGAGTCAGGGTGATGAAGACGGAGATGTGGAGTCCTCCCTGCAGATGTTCCACTCCTGCAACTCTCTGGCGACCCTCAAGGCCCGCTCCTCGCCAAGAGATGTGTTCTCCAGCATGGAGGTGCCTTCTGTCAAGTTGGTTAGTAACTTTGTAATTTTGTATTTTAATTTACTTTCAACGCCCATAGGATAGGGCTTTTACATATAAACAAAATTACTTTCAAATAAAACATAATACAATAAAGTGTTAAAGCATGACACAATATTTTTAGACAGCAGACAATGTGTTTATGTGATTAAGGAGACTTTCCCAGAGGCGCCGATCATGTGCATAAGTACTGTGATACCTCATCAAAAACCCTGTTTTTTTACAACATTTTGGGTCGTGTTCAAATACTTGCACACAAATCTGGATTTTATCCCAAACGGGAGTAGGTATATATTTTTATTTTTATATCCCTACAGAGATGAGGTAGAAATTTGAAAACATTCTACCTCATCTCTGTAGGGATATAAAAATAAAAATACATACCTGTTTTTTTAGTTAAAAAAAAATAAACGCATCAAAGCAATTCTGCAGAAAAATTATTGGCTTCTCGTACCAAATTTGGTTTGAAAGCAAACAGTAAACCTGTTAAGTCACAATTTTCTGTAATTTAATTTGTCACCGTTCAGAAATACCCTGAATTTCGAAATTTTAAGTATCACACTGCTCAATTTGTTTAATTTTCAATTTCTTCCAGTACCGAGACAAGCATGTGACAGTCCACATCCTGTCCGGTCCAGCACTCGACGCCCTGGGCTGTGTGGAAGGTGACAAGAAGATGAAGCCACTTCCCAAGCACCACAAGGCAAAGACTCCCAAGACTACTGAGAACCCTCTCGATGTGATGATGGCACAACAAACCCTATGATGACAACGACTTGCCCAACAGAAGAGGAGATATATCCCATTATACACACCGACAACTGTGATGGTATGTATAAAACTTATTGATATGAATTATTATGAATTTTATTTAGCAGCCGATCGGATCTGATGCCGGTATAAATAATTGCTTGGTTGAAGCGGAAATGAGCTGATCACATAGCCAGAATGACGGATGATAGATGGATGAAACATGTTCTGGTATGGACACCCAGAAACCTGAGGCCTCAAGGATGTCCACTGATGAGATGGGTGGACGATATCAAGAAGTTTGGCATCAAAAGGCTTATTTTGGATTAACACAATCCATAAATTTCACAATCAATATTCTTTATTCTCTATTCTATAGCTGGGGTCAGGGGATTGAGCTCCTGACGTCACTGTGAACTGTGTAGTTTTATTGTGTCGGTACCCCTTGATTTTTTTTTCCCCTTCTAAGCTTAGGCCTTAAGCGTATATTCCACCACGTGACTCGTGGCCGTTTCCCATACAAAGGTATTCCTCGATTTTCTCCCTGGAATTTAACATTATATCTATGTTTTTAACACATTTTAAATATCTCTTAAGAGGGTGAGAACTAGCACATCTATTGTTACATTCAACAATCTGAAATGATATTTTGGCACACAGATTTGCTCGTGAGGACCATCAACGAGCTAATCAAGCAGATTCAGATGCTGAAGCGGGAGGTGGAGCACCAGCGCGGCGACCTGCAGAACTTGCGCCAGACCCTGGAGAACTGCGCCGGCTGCCGGGAGCCGCAGAAGGTCACCTGCGCCAACGGGCCATGCCATCCGGGTGAATAGACATGCCACTCTGGACACGTGGCACATTAATACCACAGTCTTACCTCACTTGTGCAACAAGCCTCTTTGTACTTTAGTATTATCAATTATCAGATCTATTCGAAGCCACGGGTCGTCTGTGTCGAAGGACCGTGCTATCTAATATTACCTCATGGATTAGTATGCTCTTGGTTGTGATGAATTGTGTCACTTTTGAACTTAATACGTAAACAGGAATGAATAGCCTTTATCACATTCATACAAGTTTTGTTGTTAATACAAGTTTTTATTAACATGTGTACTTACAAGCATGTCCTTACCTAACCTTTTTTAAAGGATGTAATGATACTTGTTATTCTTTTCATGGTTTTGAG
Organism: Micrasema minimum; assembly: GCA_022494985.1. Lineage (NCBI taxonomy): Eukaryota > Metazoa > Arthropoda > Insecta > Trichoptera > Brachycentridae > Micrasema > Micrasema minimum. Next base: position 9,762 of record JAGVSP010001033.1, read on the forward strand.
TATATTTTAAAGATTTTAATAACGCAAAATAATGATCCCTACAAACTCAGACATTGAAAATATACATACCATGTACTTATTTTGCAGAAAAACTTTGAAACTGTAATATAATAACTAGCCATTTAAAACTCCCAGAATACATAGACTGTTTTATTAGATTTAATTGTCTAGTGTTATTTTTTCTAATTCACTAGCTTTTAGTTTAAATAATTCCATCACGCTTTATGTCGATTATCATCACTACTTTTTTATTTAATGGACCTATTTTTTACACAATGGCGTATATGAAATCCACACCTGAAATCTGAGGGTGATTGTGATGCCCAAGTCAGCATGGCTTCCCTGTGGATACTCTCACTACACCTGGACTGTGTTACTCTGCAGGCAGGCCTCAACAATCATCCAGAAAATTCAGAGAATATGGTGTATTATAACAACACTCTTCTTGCTGTAACACCATTCAATAAAGCCAATGTCAACTTCAGCATTACTTACGCCAAAGTATAATACTGGAAAATTTACCAAAGTACGGACAGTGCTGTGTGAAGTAGTACAAAGTGACCAATTACAGTATTTTACTTTCAACTTGTTTGCAAGAGCTTTAGTTGAAATAGTAAAAAAACCTTTTGATGTCTGAGTTTATTTAGGGATGTTTTAAATATTTCGATTGAATGATGTCATTATTATAATAAGTAATGTTTTGTAAATGCAATAAAGCTCACCAAACATTATTTCACTACGCACATTGCGTTACTGTAAGCATTTTCAGAATGAATAATGTAACCTTCTATGTAAGACTTGTTCTGTAGGATTATTAAAGAGTGATCTATTAAAGAAATTATAACAGAAAATCTTGTTTTCATTATTTGACAATATTAATTAACAGCACAACTGCACCCATCCTAATTGTCAAACAATAAAGAGGGTAGACTACATTCTGAAAATGTTTTGGTTAAAACAAATGTACGGTGTAAATATATTATGTAAGACAACCTAGATATGATTATCTTTTGAGAATGATTGTGAACAATGTTTGTGCCAAAACAATTTTGGAATAGTGTCTATTGAGCTTTGTTGTTTGTTTTGTTATGCCCACAAAATACTAAATTGAGAATAGAAAAAGCATGAAGAATCTGCACGAATGTACAAGACTATTGACTTGTACGGATACAATTATTAGTTTTTTGTCATTCTACTTTACTCTAAAAATATGGCTAGTGACAGAAAGCTGCTGAAGGCTATCCTGAAAGGTGGAGTTTATCAGAGGTTTCACAGGTGACAGTAACATTAAGACTGAGGGGATAAGACACAGAAGGGAACAAGACATGAGGAGTCCATTGTACACAAATTACATAGTTTTTAGGCATAACCAAGAAAATTGTACCAACTTTCAGTAACTTATAGAATAGATAGATGCATTCATCTTGAGATTCATCCCCCAATTTATGTAATTTATGGACATCCCCTTAGTTAAGTAGGTATGCTTCCATCAATATTCAGTTAAATGGTACATAAAAATATCAAATTGTAGGTATTTACGTTAGTAATCCAAAAGTAAAATGTCATATTTTTGCCCTTATGTATGGAAGCAAATGGGGGTCATTAGGAAATATTTATTTGAATGTGATTTTCAAATAAAAATATTTTATATGTGATATCTCGGACTGGCTTACCCTTACACTTGGAGTACCAATGCAGTGCCTTATGCACCATCGGGTGCGAATATGGGAGAGTAGTAGTATTATACCAGCTCCCCAACATACCCTTAAGGGTAAGAAAGTTCTTAAGAAAGCATTGAATTATCGATTATCTTATCGTTGGAGATTGCCTTATGTCAAAATGTTATTTTTGCCTCCCTAAATTTCCTAATGTATGATATTCATTGGTAGCCAAATCTGAACAATGGCTGTCAATGTTGCAATTTATGGCGCTTTGGAGACCCTAATTTTGTACCAGTTGGATCTGTTTTGATGTGAAATTTGATAAACATGTTTTGAGGAAAGGACAGTATTATCCGCAACTGTTGAGCTAAGCTTCCTTCATCAGGTGTACAGTGTCACGACACGGCAGATGCCCTCGCTGTGGGGCCTGTCCAAGGGCCATGATTGGAGACGGCCGCTCATGCCGACCAGGAGTCACTTGTGCAGATAGACCCTGCTTCCCAGGTCAGTTAATATAATCAATATTTACTATCATAATACATTAGAGAAGGCACCAAATGATAAATAAAAGGAGCATTGTCAAAGTGACACAATAAACAAACTAAAAAATCAGTAGATACGTTTTTATTTCTAAAAGCTAGGAGTATCAAAAGAATGATGTTTTGTACAAAACAGTGCGTCAAATTACTACTTCCCCAGATAGCACTTCTAACCTTTTTGTAAATCCCCCAATATTATTTTTCAAACATCCTTCTATTCTTCCTCATCCCCCTTTTCCCATCCTTTCTTTTATTTAGGCACTGTGTATGTGTGTGTATATACCTGGTGTAACAACACTCGATGTACAAGCGGGAAACCAGTGAATCTACATAATATTTGAGTCGATTTTGTAGAATTTTTTATTTTTATTTGACCCATAGTTTTTGAGAAATTTGTGTACGAAGTTGATTTTTTTTCCCATAACTTTTTGCAAATTTTTATCAAATATAATGTAAATTAAATAAAAAACAGCATTTTAATATGAATTTGTGCAATTTTACTTAACCTGCGGCACTAATGAAAGCTTTTATGAGAAGAAAAAAAAAATATTTTTTCAAGCTCAGATTCAAAAAATTTATTTGACTCCAAATATGATGTAGATTCATCAGTTTTCAGGTTTCACTACGAATTTTGTTGCACCATGTATATGTATAGTATAACTTCATCCACTGTTACTACTACTCAAAACCTGTTATTGATTATTGATTATACTCTGTATGACTGTATTGGTTTTGTAAATAAATCAAATAAATAAATAGTAGTGCGAGCAGGCCTTGTCTTCGTAGTGTCACTACACTTTTTTATTGCATGTGTTGTCAGGTGTGCGGTGTTACGACACGGCTGAGGGGGCCCAGTGCGGCCCATGCCCCAGCGGATACGACGGCGACGGGCAGTCCTGCGAGCGCCGCCAGGTGTGCACGGCGGACACGTGCTTCCCCGGGGTGCACTACTTTTGGTCAGAGGTATTATGCTCTCAAACTCTACAACATGCTCCCTTTGTCCATCAGATTAATAAAACAAAAACTTGTTTTCAAAAAATCTGCGTCAAATTGGATAGTGGAGGTGGGTAGAGTAGAGACAAAATTATTCAACCTAACAGATAATCTTTTTTAATTCATAATTTTACATTTAATTCAAAACACACATGGATCCATTTTATGTAAATAATTAAAAAATAATTATAATTATAAAAGTAGTCTTCGGCAAGGGTTACCCCAGTGACGACAAATTTATTTATTTAAACTATTTTGTAATATTTTTCGTTAATAAAATAAATGAAAATAATCCAATGTAAGAACAATACTTTCTGCACTCCATAATAAATATAACATATTATTTATATATATAATATATAACAAATTTACGAGCAACTATGCACAGGATGGGTACTTTGCAACAATAACCAATAATTAATATTGTTGGATAATTATGAGATAGCCTTTAATTGGACGTTATTGTTAGTAATTAATATTGTATATATTTAAAATTATTGCATGTCTGTTGGCCTTCCATAAATAAATAAATATAAAGCTGGAGATTTATGCTAGTGTGTCGCGGCGTTATATCACCTGTCCCAAAAATAACTTTTTACCACAGTTAAGTAAATGAGTTAACCAGTGTATTTTCCTCTGTCTAGTGTTCCCGCGCACGGCCGTGCGATGAGCGAGTCCAGTGCACGAACCTGAGCCCCGGCTACCGCTGCGGGCACTGCCCCCAGGGCTACGCCGCTACCGGCAGCTCCCAGGGGGTGGGGCTGGCCCACGCCCAGCGGAACCCGCACCGCTGTCAGGATATAGACGAGTGCAGTGACGGGAACAACGGAGGCTGCACGCCCAACTCCAAGTGTGTTAACACGGATGTGAGTACTGACGTCATAGTCATGTAGGTATACAGCGGATTTACTTTAAATAATGCACATCGTAATGGGTGATAATATAATAACAAATAAAACCATTGAGAGAATGCACTGCTACATGGCTGTTTCTCCATACAATCGTATGCGTTGATTTTGGCCCTAGATTGTGGCACTAGAGCAATGATTTTTTCAAACCTTTTAGATATCGATAAGAAGCGTGATTGCATCATCTAATTTTTTTAAATATTTATTTGTCAAAGAGATAAACAAACTATTAAAAGAATATGACAATACAGACACGCTTCTGTTCGATATCCAAAACGTGTGAAAAAATCATTGCTCTAGTGCTAAATTCCAGGAAGAAAATCATAGACGTCATGTGACAGCGCATACTCTTAATAAGATACATACTAAATTGTCAAAAATTCATTATAAAGTCAGCTTTTTTCGGTTAAAAATAAGATTTGACATGTTAATCTTGTTAAACCCAGGGTTCCTTCCGCTGCGGCGGGTGCAACATTGGCTACGGGGGCAACCAGACGATCGGGTGTCACATGGGCCCGGGCTACTGTCCCGACGGCACAGTGTGCGACCGCAACGCCGAGTGCTACGGCATCCATCACGGGGGCCCGCGCTGCTTCTGCAAGGTCGGCTGGGCCGGAGACGGGCTCATCTGCGCCAGCGATAGGGACCTGGACGGCTGGCCTGACACGGACCTCGGCTGCCGGGACCCCAGGTGCAGGAAGGTAAGTCTTATTTTGATTGATTGATTAATGATTTCTATAAGATACTTGTTGTTGGCAAGCAATTATGAAAGCATTTGGTCGCTGTATAACCTTCTTTTCTTTCGCTTTTTCCAGTTAAAACTGAATCTATTAAATTTTGCGGATCAGCTTAAAAATCGGTAGAGTTGTGCTGGACTGAAAAAAGACTCAATAGTCTTTAAAACAGTTGGAAAGGGTGGGGTTTTCATTCTAGATACCCGTTGTTGAGAGTGTAAATCTCTAAATTATATAAAATCATTTAAAATAGCTGATAGAGTCCACGAGGACTCTAAAACAGCTACAAGCCCTTTGGCTGAGCCCTTTCCTAACAGTTGGTCAGTGCACTTGCTGGATTTTTTGACTTGCAAATTGTTTTTCGCATTTGCACAAAATTTATTTTGCATCATCATTAGAAGCATCATACATAGAAGCATTTTGCATCATCATACATAGAAGAGAACCAAAAACTAATTATGAAGTCAGGATAAAAATAAAAGTAATATTTAAAAAAGAATATGTAACTAAAAGGACTCAGTGGTTGATAATTATTAAACAATTTTGGCCAGTGTATAAGTCAAAGCTGTAAAATATTGTATTTTCTGATTTAGGATAATTGTGTGACAGTTCCCAACTCGGGACAAGAAGATGCCGATCAGGATGGACTGGGAGATGCCTGTGATACAGACGCTGATGGTGACGGCGTACCCAACAGCCCCGTAAGTTCTTTCACATATCCTCAGCGAATCTGCAATACATATATAATATAACATATAAAAAAATATTCATTTAATTTTAATGTGATAAACCACATTTAAAATAATTCCTCATGCATGGTAGCCCAACTTCTATACCAGCGGACAAAATATGTAATTTATTTCAGTACTCACTATTTCATGGATATTAACTTCATATAAATTTTCTCATTATTCTATATTTTAATCTCATACGCTTACAGGCTTTTTTGGACTCGCTAAATAGTTATTTTGTTTTGATTTAGGACAACTGCCCGCTGAAATTTAACCCGGAGCAAAGCGACTCAGAGACGGGCGGAGGGGACAAAGTGGGAGACGCGTGTGACAACTGCCCCACCATCCCCAACGCTGACCAGGAGGATACTGACAAGGATGGACTGGGAGACCCGTGCGATCCTGACATTGATAACGATAGTAAGAATATTTAAAGGGTTAGGTTAGGAGGATGGGAGGACAAAGTAAGAGGTGTGTGGGACAAAGTAAGAACTGTCCCACGATTCCCAACACTGACCAGTAGGATACTAATAAGAATCTACTGGAGATCATGATAATGGCATTTTTAATTTACATATAAGTAACATTGAGGCATAATGATTATGAGGGCCCCAAAATCAAATTGGAAATTCTCTTTGTGTTGTTTTTTGGGATTATCCGTGTTATGTTTTCTCTACTCTCCGACGTTTCGGCCACCGTTGCAGGCGCCATCTTCAGGGTGAAGTATAAAGATGGCGCCTGCAACGGTAGCCAAAACCTCGGAGAGGAGAGAAAACATAACACGGATAATCCCAAAAAATACAAAGAGAATCATCAACGACCGTGAAAATCTACGCACATATCAAATTGGAAAATTTGTATTATGATACAAATATAAAAAAATGTAAACATTTAGGCTGTAACTTGAGGTCCTTTTTACGAGGACTAGTCTATTAACATGATGGGGTTCATTCCAAATTTTTAGAAAAAGTCTTTACCCTAAGTATTATACATAGACCATATTACCACAACAACAAAAGACACAAAATTGTACATTTCCTCATTTGGTTGTTTTGGAATCATAGATCAAAAGTTTAAAGTAAATATTTCTGTAATTTGACATTTCTGTGTGTAATTTTTAGGCATCCCAAATCACTCTGATAACTGCCCGCGTAACTCCAACATTGAGCAGCGTGACAGCGACGGTGACGGGCTGGGCGACGTGTGCGACAACTGTCCCCGGGTGCCAAACCCTGATCAGAAGGACTCGGACAACGATCTCGTGGGAGACGCGTGTGACAGCGACATAGATAGAGACAGGTATGTTGACCGCCTCTTTTCAGCATTAGAAGACAATGTGAGGATCTATATCTATTATTAGTCATAAAAATTTTTACAAGAGGCGTGGCATCCAGTAAGGAAATAAATAAAATTAACAAAAGTAGGACACAAAATGTTGATGTTATTGATGTCCATCAATGTCTGCCTTGTCCATGGTAAGTTTTCTTATCATTTTCGGCAAACGAGAAGTTTCTAATAATGCATATATACATGGAGTAACTAAACTCGTAGTATAACCCAAAAACTGGTGAATCCATATATCATATTTAATGAGTCCAATGTGTAAATGATTTTTGAATCTGAGCTTCAAAAAAAAATTTTCTTTTCTCCTTTCAAAGCTTTTATTAGTACTGTAGATTAATAGGGTTCTTCCGAATAACATGAATATCCTTGAAAACGCTATAAATATTTAAAGTATATTTTTACAATTCCAACGATATAAAACACAATGATCAAAAATTTTGTTTTCATTTATAAATTTATGTTTTAAAAACACGAAATTACGAGTGACTTTTAACACCCGTTATTGGCTAATGACGTCATACCCGTCTACCATGGAAGGCGTGAAATTCATTCTGTAGCTACGGAAGTAGTGAGCGCCTATATTGCTGTGACGTCACACCGCATGCGCGCTAAATGGAGGATTTTGCGAGCGATTTGAAAAAGCGCTATTTCAAACCGCGCTAAAAAATTCACGACATCATAAAAAATAAAAATAAATTCCCTTGATATTGTAATTTTTCAATCATTTTTTTAAAATAAAAAATCGGAAAGAACCCAATTGTACGAATTCTTGTTAAAATGAAGTTTTTGCTTTTGTTTTCCTAATATAAATTTGGCATGCGGTGTCATTTTTATATAAAAAACAGAAAAACAATATGGTAAGGTTGGCTAATCGGTCGATTGCAGAATTTAGAAGTAACAACTCGACTGCGGATTTGTTCAAGTTGCCCAACGTGTAATATAAGGTTATTACGTTATTAGTTAAGGTTGTGTTGTTCATATCTGTAACTAGATTTGTATTTGTAAAGTGAAAAATGTTTTAAACTATTATTTAAATTTAACCATTCGTGTTATTTTTTTTCTCGCAGGGATGGTATACAGGACAGCGAGGATAACTGCCCGAAGATTCCTAACAGCGACCAACTGGACACAGACGGAGATGGTCGCGGTGACGCTTGTGACCCCGACTCTGACAACGACGGCATCGCCAATATCAAGGACAACTGTCCTCTGGCCTACAATCCCAACCAAGAAGACATCAATGGTAAACTGTCCAAAGATTATCTGATAATTATATAATGTTGACATCTACAACCTGTCAGGTAGCCTTTCAAGCAAAATTACCACACATTTAATGAAATCTAATTAGTCAAAATTAACTGTTAAAACAGTATACTAAAGTATCCAAAATGGGTCTTTTCCTCACTGCTACAATAATTGAAATTCAATCACTAACAAACAAGTTAAGACTTTATTTAGATTGGCAAATTTCAATATTTTATTGAAGATTAGATAGGAAGCTTAAATCTAGGTCGCTAACTAATCGTGTTACTTTGTCGGAACATTTCTGATACTACATTGTTACTAAGTTAATTTTAATATATAAAATATTAATAAAAAGAGTTTTTCTTAATCTAATACATAATATTTATTAACATGTTGTTTAAAATATTTACACATTTTTAACACAGTGATGTTGAAACCATAAAATTATATTCGCGTTTATCTTATATTAATACTTGAAACTAAAAAATATAAGAAAGAATGCATAGTTTTATGTATTAACTTCAAGATGTAAGAAAAAATGCATAGTTTCATGTATTAACTTCAAGATGTAAGAAAGAATGTATAGTTTCATGTATTAACATCAAGATGTAAGAAAGAATGCATAGTTTCATGTAATAACTTTAAGATGTAAGATAGAATGCATAGTTTCATGTATGTGTTCACTGTAAATTTAAATAATTTATCGATTATGCACGTCATATAATAAGGATTTCGTTAGTATAGATTTATTTAATATATCTAAACAAAGGTTTAAAAATAAAGTAACGTTGGCGCTGGAGCAGGAGTAATTTAGATTTATTTATTTGTATTCTGATTCCACAGAAATTATTTTCAAAATTTTATATATTATGTTTCTTTTTTTAAATTTTTATGGGTTATGTTCAAACATCTTGAAAATCCCCAATTTTTTTTTTTCTTTAATATCCTCCTATTCTTCCTCATCCCTCTTTTCCCATCCCTTTTTATTACTTAGGCACTATGTATATGTGTATATACTTAATTGTTATTATTCAAAACCCGTTATTGGTCATGCAAGCAAATGTTCCAGATCTGATATTATTACACTTGTAACGACTGTGTTGGTTTTGTAAATAAATAAATAAAATAAAATTGTTACCGAAGAGTGATCAATGCGCCTACATATTACCTCACTTAACTATAAAGACTTCTTTAATTATCACTGTTTCTATTTCGATAGGTAATGGGGTTGGTGATACGTGTGAGGATGATTATGATAATTGACAATGTTCCAAACCACCTGGACAACTGCCCCAACAATTCCAAGATTTTCTCCACTGATTTCAGGTGAGAATTCATAAATTATAATTGATGCTAGCCTGTGATGAGTAAAATTCAGAAGTTGTCTATGAGAATTTACACACTCAAATTATATCGCACTGTGAATATTAAACTCAAAAAGTATATTTTTATCGTAAAAATGTGGTTTTGATTTCGGTAATGTTTCATTGAATCGGAATTTCTTTTATATATAATATCTCGACCTAGGAAAGAGATAGAAACACGTTTCTCAGACAGAAATGTGGCTGTCGGTGTAAGCTGTAACGTGGTATTCTCAGTTCATTTTTAACAAATTAATGAAGTATGGTATTAGTGCGATATTTGTCCAACAATATTTTCTTCTGAAAACATCTTCAATGTTATTCCTTGGATGATTTGAATTATTCAAAGACAAATAAAGCGCTACTATCTTAAATTGATCTATTTTACCACTTTCATTAATTTCCCAGGACTTACCAAACGGTTGTGTTGGATCCCGAGGGTGAATCACAGATTGACCCCAACTGGGTGATCTACAACAAGGGCTGAGATAGTACAGACCATGAACAGTGACCCTGGTCTCGCTGTGGGGTACGACTCCTTCAGTGGAGTGGACTTTGAGGGAACCTTCTTCATAGACACGGATGTTGATGATGACTACGTCGGCTTCATCTTCAGGTAGCTATAATTCATTGCATTCTACTAAATTAGCCTACAAATTCGATATTACTTTACTAGTGGAGCACTGAATTACACCAATTGCAGTTTATCTTGATAATTTATCACAAGAAGGCATTATGATCAGTCTTACACCTCGATGAGCCCAAGGTATCTTATGAAATGTTATCTGTAAAATCATCTTTGAATTAATATTTCATATTGATTACAACTTTACGCCCACATCACACCGTGTGGTACCCCACAGGGTTCAAAATAACAGACTATTGAGTTTGAAGAATAGGTTCTATTCTAAAAATTCTTCACATGGAATACAGAAGTGATGCAACAGATGCGTAAATCCATGGTGTTAACTGTCATCACGTAAAGGCGATTTGGCTTACTATGTCGATCTCTATCTAAAAAAAACTTATCAAGACTTTTTTGCTGACAGAATGGTGTAATATGTTACAAAATCTTCTAAAATAATACAATTGATTTTTAAAAGAGTGTGCATTTCTTATTGATACATTTCTTCTTTTTTAGATTTATCGGATGATAAAACCCAATATTAAATGGAGATTTATTGTTGAGTTTGAAAACTATAGTATAGTGTATATAATGAAGAGTATAAAAAATGGGAAAGGAGTCAATTTTTATTTGAATTAGAGAACTATACGTAGCCCCCTCCCAGTTATCTTAAGATACATATACTTAGCCTAGGTTCACGCGGTGTTGTACTGCACATTTATTTGCAGGATGAATCATACCGAATAAACAGTGGCCCATTCATTGAATATAAAATATGTCCACATGTCATTTGCACTGCAAAAAAACGTACACAGCTAAATACATTTACAAAAAACTTTACAGACTTCTCAAGCAAACCTAATGAACTTTGATCTTAAAACGTTGTGTGTAAACTGTGTAGCTATTAATTTTTTTCATTAAGGAAAAATTTATTGTGTGAACACTCCACTATTTATTCAGTAAAAAAATCTGCTTCAGTCAAGAGATGATCATCTGGTCTGATCTGGTCTACCGTTGCAATGGTGAGAATAAAACAAAGGAATTTTTAGAAAGAAAAGTAGATAATAATGGGCCACGGGACAATTTTAGTAGGTACAAAATTTATTTTATTTTATTTTAGCCACTTCTCTGGTTCTGTTGCATTAACAATATATTCAGTACGACCCTTTTTCTGTTTTTATAAGCTATATAATTATAGGATTTATTTATTATAAATATTGGTACCCAGTTGATAATTTTTTTTCATTTTATTATTCATGATCCATGTCTTCAATTTATACAAGTGATACGAGCGGCTTATGATAACTAAAGTGTGAGACAAAAGTTTTTGTTTCGATTTTATCAATATATCTGTGAAATACCGCGTCAAGGCGCCTTCTCCCTCGGTTTTGCTACAAAATTTTGGGAGTCGAATCTTCCTCTTCAGATACATGAATAGAACAAATTCTGTTTTATAGCCTAGGCTTATACTTTTTATAATGTGGAGGTCCTAGGTCCTAGGTCCTAGGACCTCCACATTATAAAAGTATAAGGGGTGCCGGCGATCAACTGGTAGATGTATCTGATAAGGTAGATGGAACTACGGCCAGCCGGCGGAAACTGTGTTCTATCTCATTCTCTCGCAGGCTAAATCCCATAGATCTATATGTTTGTCTCTTTTTAGTGTCGCTTTTTCGTTTCATAGAGTTTCTAATCACTTCCAACGATTCTAAAGAAGTTTTCACTTTAAAAATATGAAAATTAAAAAATATAGTACCCTACACTTCCCTATTGCTGTTTCTAAAGTAATGGGTATTTTCCCTTTTGTCTTGTAATGTACAACTTAAATAAATGTGTATGGCATGATTTCGATACATCTGTGGATGAAGTGTCATAATATGCTATTAGTTTTTTAATATGGGGATAGAAGCCCTCAAAAAAATGGTTGTCTTGTATATACTAAAAAGTATTTTATTTTGCAATTTATACTTTTACTTAGATTTATACCCCTGATCAAACAACCAGATCTAAGAGAATAATTTATAATGGAGACTGGTGGGTTTTTGAGAAGAACTGTTTATCTGTTTTTATTTTTATTTTTATGTTTATTTGTTTTTTTTTTTGTTGCAGAGAACGTTCCAGAAACAGTTTATCGCGACCTCCCACCGAGGTTACGTCAGGAAGTGAATATTGATACATCTCGCCCCGGGCGAAACTAACAGGAGAATTTAATTGTTTTGTGTATCAACACAATAATAAATTACCATCTCGTGTGTATTAACTTCTGAAATATTATTTTCTGTTTTTTACGTAACAAATAATTATGTTGTAGATTATAAATGAAAATCTTTTGCATGGTTAAAAGAGAAAAGTATTTTAATTTAATTGTAAGGTTGTTCTGGTTGCTATTTCACACTTTAAAAATACTTTATTTTTACATTAAATTCACCAATTTACACCCTTTGACCTATTGAAATTAAACTATACTATGATAAATATTATTGATATCCCAACATAGACAGAGAAACTCTGGAAACGAATGTGGATTATCTAGGCGTTGTAATACATCAAGTGGCCACTTAACCCCGCCAATGACAGGTCATAAACCCTCTAAATGCCTAGATAATCCACATTCGTTTCCAGAGTTTGTCTCTGTTGGGACATCAATAATATCTGATATAAGCCCAGCATGGGGTATAATCCAGTAATTTGTCTACAAGTATTTGTACAAATTCAAAATGTTGTTATATTATAATAATCAAGTAAATGTATTTGTAATTTACAATTTCAAAAAATATGACAAGCCTCATCAACAAAAGTGCCATTTCAATGCCATTTATTTTGTGGAAAGTATTATTATAACTTATATATAGGTAGATAAGCTAGTAAACAGTTTTTTTTTATTTCTTGATACCGACAAAAAATATTTTGTAATGAATAAATATATTTTTCTTATGCCATGTTTTATTTGTTTACTCTAATGATGACATATTATAATATAAATTATTATTTCGGCTGGCTAGGCCATATACTACGTATGCCTCCCGATGCCTATTTTACAGGGCATCAGGTTCTCGGCATCCTGGTCATCCACTGTTGACAATTCGTAAAGTAAAATGTAAAAGAATTTCAGCATATTATAGAATTTCTCGTCTAACAAATTTAATTCCATTTAAAATTCTCTTACAGTTTTTTTTTATTGTAAAATGATGGTGACGACTTTTTTTGTACGTACATATGTGTTCCAACATTCTACTATTATACCTATTTGGATAAATATATATTAATTTTCTTTTAATTTTTAATTAAAAAATTTAACATGTAAAAGGTATTTTTACTGTAAATAATTGAATAAATAATTATGATCATCGTATTTTTTCTGTCCTATTTATGGCGCAAAAAACTTTGAACCAATCTGACATCTGTCGTTTTGAGATTATGAAGAATGTTCAAATAGGTAGGTATTTGGCTCCGTCGTTTTCGGCCCGGAGTTGGACCCCGAGACGAGACTGTTCCCTGTTAGTCCGCCGGCCGGCCGTAGTTCCATCTACCTCGTCGGATACACGAACAAATCAATCATGCAAGTCATCTTCTATAAAAGTTATTTGTAAAAAAAACAAATTTCACGAAAATCCATCGGTCAGCGGTGGTATTCTCTAAGTCAACCCAAACGTCACTACACGCCTACTTCCCGTCAAACTGTAAAATCGCTGTCAAATCGTTTATCAAACACCTCTAACCTTACTTATTCGACGAATTTGCTTCTCCAAAAATGTTGATCTTTTATGTCTTCTGTCTTGTGGAATGCAAAGACATTGAGAGGTTCTACTCTACTTTGAAGCCAAAAATCCGAAAAATGAGGCTTAATTTGACCGCGGAAAAAGCGAATTTTCATTTTTTCAAGAGTTTTTCCATGGAAATATTAACACCTCCTCGCGCATGCGTACAATGCGTAGGAGTGCGTTCTGCTATACTGCGCGCATTCCCGAACGCTGTGATCGTTAAACTACGATACTAACATTGATTACTTGCGTCGAAAATGGCGTTTTTTGTGAAACTAGAGTTTTGTAATATTTGATTATAATTAAATAAACCGTTTCCCGTCAAAATTTAATTGAAATATGGCAGAAAATTCTATTTTTCATTCAAATCTTGTCTCGAGCATTTTTTCTATAGCCCCACACTATTTTGTACTAATGGCAACTCTGAGTTTTTAGTGTTTATCATTTGTAGAATCGCTCGAGGTCTTGATACCCCGTCGCGCATGCGTTCAAATTGATTGGATAATGTTCCATAATGCACGCGGTCCCGATTTGTGTGACCGTATTAACTTTGCGTCGAAAACTAGCGTTTTTTTGTGAAACTAGAGTTTTATAATGTTTGATAATAATTAAATGTACCCTTTTCCGTCAAAATTTAATTGAAATATGACAGAAACACCAATTTTTAATTTAAATCGTGTTGCGAGTATTTTTTCTTTAGCCCAACACTATTTTATGCTACTGGCAACTTCGAACTCTGAGTTCCGGCGTTACGAGTGACATTTGAAAATAAACTTACTTATTTGTTTACGTTTTACTTTTGACGGAAACTATCAATAAAAACTTTAAAAAGCGAGCAATAACGCAAGTCAAGCAAAGTAAATATGTTGTTTAGTGTTTTGGAAGTTGGGTTATCATGGCATGTGCAAATTTTAGCTTCAATTTCAGAAAAGAAACTCGTATGAAAACGCGGATAAGGAACACGGAACAAGGTCGGACGTTTGTCGCTACATTTATCAACAATCTACACTCTACACAGACTCTTTAGTCAATTTGTTACTTGGAACGGTAACTAGCGAGCCAAATGTTTAAAAATATGACATTTCAATACCTTTGATATCATTCAAATTTTAACCTAAAATAAATATTGAATGTTTTCATCTCTCTATCGTTTTATTTATACCTTGAAAGTGTCCTTGTTGATACCCTTTGTTTTATAGCCATGAATTAATCCTAAAAAAGGAAGCTTTTAACTTTTCTATCTTTCGATGTGAATCTGACATTAGCGTATGTCAAAAACACGTGTACTTTTCCGGAAAATCCGTATGTCAAAAACACGTGTGCTTTTCCGGAAGTGTCTAAAACCGTAAGAGAATACCACCGCCCGAAAAACTAATTAGAGAATCGCTAAGAATATATTTTAGTACCCCCGTCGCGCATGCGCAGAATTGATTGGAGTATGTTCAATAATGCGCACGTTCAATAATTCTCGATTGTTGCAATCGTTTATACTAATATATTAACTTTGCGTCGAAAACTAGCGTTTTTTTTTGTGAAACTAGGGTTTTATAATGTTTGATTATAATTAAATGTACCCTTTTCCGTCAAAATTTAATTGAAATACAACAGAAAAATCGATGTTTAATTAAAATCGTGTTACGCGTATTTTTTTATATATTATGTTACTGGCAACTCCGAGTTCTTAGTGTCATTTGAAAATAACCTATTTTATTTGTTTACGTTTTACTTTTGACCAGGGCTTCCAAGCCAGGAACAAACTTTTTGGTACAGTTAGTATTAGTCACACACAGTAGATGGCAGTACAGTATATATCACGTGGTACCCAGTCTACTCTATGCTTTTTTGTTTATGGTCTAATCAAAGGAATCCCGTATTTAGTGTATTCTATGTTGTGCGTATTACGCGTTTGAAATTTTCATCCGACTGCAAAAACAAAGGTAGAAATGTATACAATTGTTTGGATACATTACTGATTTTACTTTTCCTATCTTTATTGAGTCTTGTGGTATTGATTTCGTGATCGATTGACGGGCTGGCAGTTATTAAAACGTTCGGTGCTCAAAGTGGTTGCAATTTCTTTCAAAGTGGTCAATAAAAGACAATCCATTTGCGATAACAATGACAAAATAACAATTCTGTTAATATTTGCTACGATATAATAAGTGGGGGGTTGTTCAGTTTTGGATTTCAGTGAAGTTAAACGCAATTTTCGTGTGTAGTATGTATAGGTTAGTTTGTGACATTTACAAAGATCCATCATTTGTGTATCCATATTATTTTTAAATGACATTAGACTTAAAATATTATATATACAATCAATTCATTAGAGCATGACAATTGTTATTTTACAAATATTTTATATTGCAGACATCTATTTTTTGTTTTTTTTACAATACAAATAAAGTACAGTACAATTTTACTATTCTTTCAATCAATAAATTTGCCTTAATCCTTTCTCTCATGTAAAATGTTTCATACAGTGGTTGAAAGATAAGATACAACTTGTATCTTATTTTACGACCATTTTATGAAATATTTTACATGAGAAAATATGGAATATCGAAAATATATATATTTGAAATTCCCGCCGTCAATTTTTCGCTATAGTAAAACTCTCACACAAGAGATGGCGCTCGGAAATTTTATTAAATGTGGTTCAAATTTTGATCAACTTGTTTGTATGGCAGCTTGCGTTCTTTAATTAGTGTATTCTATGCTTTTGACCGAAACTATCAATAAAAAGCGTGCAATAACGTAAGTCAAGCAAAGTAAATATTTTGTTCAGTGTTTTGGGATACTCAGTCGATGTGAATCTAACATTAGCGTACGTAAATAACACGTGTTCTTTCGATCAGCTGTTCGTCAGCTATTCGAGGTGCTTTTTTGATTCCGATTTTTCCGAAGTGAGTTACAAAATCGGTAAAATGGCTTAAACCCTTACAGAATAGATACCCAGATCACGAGAAAAATGGTTACTTCCGGTGCACTTTTTTAGGTTCCATCTACCTCATAAGATACACGAACGAAACTTGTTTCTAGGTTTAGATTGTACCTACTTAAGACTTACAAAAAAAAGCAGGGCTGCCTTTAAACTGGTTTGAACATGCCGGCAGCTCACATCAAAAGTACATTTTTGGGGGTCGAATCTTGGTTGAATCTACCTCATCAGATACATGAATGCCTTAATAAATATCTGTATGCTTTTTTATATTTCATTATGTTTGAAAATTATGTTTTATAATTAACAGTCAAGTGAGAATTTTATTGCCTCGTAACTTTCTGTCATAGCGTACCGTACAGGGCGCGAACTGCGTATAAAAACGTATAATATACCTAGCTATGTAGCTATCGTAATTTTCGTAAGCGAACTTGATGGATCGCGAGATCGCGAGTCGCGAGTCGCGAGTCGAAACACATATTTATTGTAAGGGTTCACCGAATCACCGCTAACGCGCTGAACCGCTGAGCCGGCTGAACCACGTTGAACTACGCTGAACGGCTGAACCACAGTCATTTCTAACAGGCGCGCGGTGCGATTCTCTTAAGGTTTTAAGACACTTCTGCGCATACGAATTCAGTACAAAATCGTATGCGCAGTAGTTCTACAAAATTAACAGAATCGAGGCTCAGGCGCGGCGGCTCATGGTTCCATGGCGAATCATGAGCCAAATTGGTTCTGTGGTTCAGTGAACCAGTTTTTTCGAACCATCTTTTTTGAACGGTTCAAACTTGAGTTACCCATCCATGACCATAAACTACGTTTTCTATGGTGCTGGCTTAGTGGCTCCCATAATATAGAGGAGCCTTAAGCACTTAAGCAAAGTGTGTTATCCAGGCCCCGTCAACTCACCGCCATCTTTATTTCTGCCGCCATATTGGAAATTGGAGCCATTTTTGTCGACCCAGTATGTGTATGTGTAGAAAGCTTATATATATATATATATTTATTTCGTCACTGTGTTAGTGTAAACTATCTTCATTATGCTACGAATGTTTATAATCTGTGACATGTCATAACAAAAACAACTAAAAAAACGGCAACCCGCCGCCATATTTAAATGCGTCTTAAAATTTTTACTAGTAAATAATATTACAATCTGTGTTTAAAAGTGTAGCAAACATCTGAAAGGGGCGTTTTATTTTTTATATTTAGTATACGTAACTTCATAATATTGAAAAATGCAGAAGAAAACGGCTTTTTGCGTAAAAGGATGCAATGATCGCAACTCTTCACGCCATGTATTGCCATCGAATTCTAAAAATGAATCTAGTTTCCGCGAATGGATTTGGAGAATAGACGGTTTGATTTATGTCATGCAGTACCCGTGTGTCCACTGTTGTTCCCACTCCTGCTTCTGTTGCTGTTGCTACCAGTATGTATTCTTTCTTGTCACATTCTGTACAGATTCATTTTATGAAGAATACATTTATCAGTATTTAACATAAATATGCCTATTTTTAATATGTTGATATTTTTAATAATGATTTTAAAAGTAATGAAGTTGTAATTTGAAAAGTTAGTAAAAATGAGTTTTTTTTAGGCAAAAGAAAGCCCATACTAAGCTACATCGGTGAATGCAGTGTTTCCAACCTTACTCCAAAAAAGAAGAAACTGTACAAGAAGGTTTTGGAGACCCGGCGGCAGCTTAGATATGCTCAGCGAAAAAATTCTACGTTCAAGGAAAGACTGGAAGCTGCTCATAGGTATAAGAATAGTACGCATTTAGAACAACATCTTTCAACTCTCAATCCAATTGCAGCGCGGTTTTCTGCAAAGTTTTCTGATTTGAAAGACATTGTTCAAAATGTGATAAGTAAATTAATTGAGTGTGGTCTCATACCTGTCGCTACTGTTTGCGACCAAGGAACCACAAACAGTAGAGTCATTAAAGGATTACTCGATGACACAAGGTCTTCGTGCCTTCGTAATAATGTAGATTATAAAGGCGGGTATTTTATTGTTAATGGTCATAAAATTTTTCCTATGTTTGATGCTGCTCACCTTTTGAAGTGTGTACGTAATAATCTTCTAGATAAAGATTTAAAATTCACAGAAAATGGCATTGAACGTTTAGCATCCTGGGACAATTTAATTACAGTTTATAATTTAGCTGGCCCAAACCGAAGAAAGATTCAAACGATTGTGCCGAATTACTGATTTACATATATCACCTAATAAAATTAAAAAGATGAAAGTCAAATTAGCCAGTCAAGTCATGAGTGACAATGTCTCAGCCGCTCTAGAAATAATTAGTGATTTGCATCCTTCAGATTTTACTAAAAAAACCATTAGACACTGCCAAATTGCTACAATTTTTCAATTACCTTTTTGACAGTGTCGATGGATATTCGAGATATCCTGTGGGAGTAAAACTTACCGAGTTGCTTTGTCCAGTGACTCCCCATACAAAGAGTTATGGAATAAAAGTTTAAAAGTTTTAAATTCAATGAAATTTGTTAATAAATTAACTGGATCTGTCGTTAAAACTAATATTCCAGTTTTGAAAAAATTGGATTTTTTTCTATTCATGCGATCCTAGATTTATGGTGCCACAAAAGGTGAAGGATTAATGTTTTAAGACCTAGAGACTTAAATCAAGATCCGATTGAAAACTTGCGATCCTAGATTTATGGTGCCTCAAAAGGTGTAGGATTAATGTTTTTAAGACCTAGAGACTTAAATCAAGATCCGATTGAAAACTTTTTTGGTTCTATTAGAAGTCGTGGCGTTCATAATCCGTCTGCCACTTTGTTCACTTGTGCGTATAAATCCCTACTTATCGGAAATCTTGTGTCATCGCATTCTCCTGGTTCCAACTGTGAACTCGATAATAAGCTTTTTATTTTATGTATAACACAAGGACCAAAAAAAAGTATGTTTGTTCCAATTTATTCATATGATATTTATGTAAGTAACTAATTTTATTTTCAATCATTCTCTAATTATGCATAATGTAAATCCTATTCGGTTCTGAAATATCACATGAATACTGCACTGCTATTTTTTAAAACCTCAAAAGAATATTTTTCTTTTCAAATAATCCCAAAACAGAAACATCTATCAGCTTTTTTCTGTTTATAATGAATTAGTAGTAAAATGTGTACAAATTTAATAAAATGTTACATTGTATATTTCAGAACTAATGGGATATTTTGGAGGTGAAATGTTCTGGATGTTCACCACAGGTGTCGGGGTTGGGGCCACATTCTTTGTAATGTAATTTAACATTTATGTCATTGAATTTCACTTATCATTAAATTTACTTATCAAGTACTTCCAAATAATGATTTTTAAATTTATTTTTCAACCAAAAATGTCCAAATCAATGTGCGTTTTTGAAATGACTGCTAAAATATTAATAACTATTATATGATTTGTTTATTTCATTTATTTGTAAACTCTTGTGATAATTTCTAACTGTCAACCAGCTATCGCGGAGCATTTTGATCACATTTTGATTTTGACATTTGTTAACCCTAGGGAGGAAAGTAGAAGGGGCGTAAGGAGGGGATAGGGGGAGGGGGATTCATAGACAATATTGCGTTCATATTTAATTAATTTATGGCTAATTTAATTTCCTGATATTTGAGTAAGAACCGATTCAATTTTTTTCTTCTATAAAATATTGTCTTGTCTGTGAAGCCTGACCTCTTTGGACACGTCCTCAGCTTGCCGGTATCTGTCAAAACTTGATTTACTAATATTTTCACGAAAATGGCAAATCTACTATCAGTTGTGGGCAAATTCTATTCTGAATACACTACGCGTACACCAAAGAAGTTAAAAATAATCGATGCGTACTTATTTTATATCCTCCTAACGGGAATCGTTCAATTTGTCTACTGCTGCTTCGTAGGAACATTTCCCTTCAATTCATTTCTTAGTGGCTTTATTTCAACCGTTTCCTGCTTTATTCTTGCTGGTAAGCATGTATTTCATATGAAGAGTGTCCTCGAGCTAAATAATTTTGTATTAAATATGGTTATTAGCTTGAAGAACCTTCAGTCTATTTTATGTGAAATTACTAACCCAGTGACATTTTGTCCAAATTATAATTAATGATATTTTCTCAAGAACTTTAAATATAAAATCTATCTATCGAAACCAGTACACAGTGAGTGGTTATATACGAATTTTAATTAACATAAAAATATTAAAGTGTTTGACCACAAAGTTAATGCTTTGAATATGAACAATTTGAAATCTAACTGTTTAGATTTCACACGTTTGTCCACATCCATGATTTCGATTCGATAGTGAGAAGAATACCTTCACCATAATGATAAAAGTAATAAAAACATAGAGCCTCAACAAAACTTAACATGTTTTACTCATACTTTTGCTAGTTAATCAAAGAGTGAATCTTGTAATTTCCTCCATCTTTTTCTCCTCCATACAATGTGAAATCGAATATATAAAAAAGACAATCCCTTTGGCCCCCCCGCACATAAAAGGATTAAAAATAATTCCTTCAACCTTTGTGCCTAAGGTCCAGTAATTCTAGTAGCTTCCAAGACCAAATAAATGTTCAATACGGTGGCCTATGCACCATTGGGAGTGGATAGGGGAAAGAAGTAGTAGTATGTTGGGTTAGGTTAGCTTTAGTTATTTAATTCGGTAGGTTTAGGTATTTATGAACATCTCAGAAAATTATTAAAAACGCTTTTTTTTCATTCAAAATTCCAATAACATTTACTACAAGTATAGAATGGTGGGGTCGTGACTTCTTTTCTTCCTTTTCGGGAAAATTTTAATTTGCATTTCTTCTATCAACTAAATTGAATCCATCCCATATTACATTGTGATAATCTCCTCTGCCAAAATGACACTTTTTTTCTTTTTCCAGTATGTCTCCGCTTGCAAGTGAACCCAGAAAACAAGTTGCAGTTTATGGGAATAAGTCCAGAGAGAGGTTTCGCTGACTTTATCTTCGCACACATTATCCTGCATATTGTAGTAGCTAATTTTATTGGATAGATTCGTCTTTGTACTTTTTATGTGAATACACCACCATTTTTCTATAACAACGTTCTTTATTTATACTTATTTTCTTTATTATTTGAAAACCATAATATAACTAATAAGAAACGGATTAAAGGTAAAGGTTTACAAGCAGCTATATTATTTTAACTTACCGAACACACGAGGTACTTTGTCAAAAGTGCCCACCTCAAATAACATGTCTGTTATATGTCTTATAATTTGTAGTTTGGCAAAAAACTTTAAAAGCCTCTTGTGTATGTTCATTTTCTCTAGTGAATGCAATTTCAAAGGGAAATAATTTAGGCATTTCATTTTAATTGCTGTAATCTGTTATTCCAATAATTATTATTTATTTATATCTACTGAAGTAAAATTGTATCAATTTAACTATTTTATTTTATGTTTGTTTGCTTATTATTCTAATGTTTTTCCTTGTTGGAATGTACGTTTTCTTTTTCGAATTGATGGATGAAGGTATTTAAGAAAATTTATAACTGGTGGGTATTGTTATGTCACAAATTAATAATATAATATTTTGGTTTCACAATCCTTTTTTATGTAGATTTGTTACCTGTTGACTGAATAATGTTGGGAGTATTCAAATACCAATTTATTTTACAATAAGATTTTTACGGTTCAATGAACTCAATCAATAACTTGTAAAAATATTATATTTTCAATATAAAACTGCAATTAATAAATTTGTTAATTATATAAATATAGCGTTTATTTTGTATTTTATTCTACCATGTTTCCAATTGCAGTCTTCCTGTATTTTCCATTTCTTTCATATAAATGACGGCTTCATCTTTACTAATTTTTCCTTCTCCTGTTAAAACATCTTCCAAGATAGCATCCTTCACATTGTCAGGCATGTTCTTAGAGTTTCCAGCGATAAATATGCAGGCTTTCTTATCAGAAAGAAGCTCCCAAAAAATTTTTTTGTTGGCACTTATTTTATGCTGAACGTAACTGTAGAGAAAATAAATTATCATTACACAAGTGACATGCAAAAGTCATAGATTGTAAAAGGTATATGACAGTTTTGCGGTGATTTCTGGGCTCCTATTGGTTGTTACAGATGTGGCGTAATAATATTTTTTTCTTAAATGATGCAGTGGAGTTCAAAATGGATAATTTTATCAATTGGGAGGTCTAACATAGTTTTTCAAAGGTAAAATATAAAAAATTTAAATATGTAATATTAGGTAACTCGGGTAAGCACACCGATTTCAAAATCAAAATGAAGAGTAAGGAACGATGATCGATGAATAACCTTCTTTGAAATTTCATGGTTATAAATCAGATATTGACAAGGAAATAATCATTATACAGAACTTCCTTGCAAAGAAAAAAGAACGACTGCCCCCTGCACAAGATGTATCAACTAAATCCCAACAGCAATCTACGGGACCACAACTGGAAGCTCTACCGTCCCCAATTCCACCTCAACCCTAAGAAAAACTTCCTTCCCAGTAGTGGTTTCAGACTGAAACAAATAGCCAGGCTTAGTTGCACACTCCACTACGGTCAACCAGTTCAAAAACCGTTTAGATGCAGAAGGCAGACAAGAAGCACTACAAAAGATATAGGCGCACCAGCAAAAGCTGCCTGCCTATAACAATAATAATAATAAAATAATACATAATTATACTGACATTTTATCTTCCTGATCCCTGGAGAAGGCGCACACGAGGTTCAGTTTCCGCGCGGACTGTAGCTCCAGCAGGTACTCTCCGCTGTGGAAGTCTCCCTTCTGGTTTCTGCAGCCAAAGTACAGCAGCAGGGAGTCGCTGCTGGCCGTCCCGAGGAAGTCTCTCTCCATTATCAGGCTGCGGAACGGTGCAAGACCGGTACCGGGGCCGACCATTATCAATGGTGTATCCTAAAACATACACCATTTGTTGATGTTAATAGATATGTTGCTAAAAAGATTGTTACATTAGATATAGTCAATTACCGGTTAAATCTATGGTTTTAGTTATGTGAACCATAAAGGTGTTAAAAATATTTCGCTGCCTCAGTTACACAGGGAAACAACTAGAAATTGGTGCATATAGCCTGTCAAAGTTTTATCGTTTAGTTGATTTAAATATAAATGAAAAAAATGTACAAGATCGATTGTTTATACATTCATAATTGGAATGACAAAATAGGCCTAAACTTTGACAGGCTATCTGCACCAATTTCTAGTTGTTTCCCCGTGGAACTGAGGCAGCGATTTATCAAACTTGTAATGATTTTCTATCGATTTTTATTGATACAAGGTCGATAAGCGCTTGTATCAATACCTTGTGCTGACCAATATCTACATGTAGATTTCTGCCCAGATCACATAACTGTACAACTTTTTAGGATTACTTAAATGATCAACAATAATTGTCTATCCAACAGATCTACACTATAGAATAACAGTAATAAAATTGTTATTTATTTTTAAGTGCATTTTATAACAGTTCCATCCGACAATTAAACACTTAAATTCTCGTAGTGTACAAGGAAACGTTTCTAAAATTCAATTCTGGGTAGGTAACAATGGAGTCATTACCTTATTTTTGGGAAAAAAGAAAGTTCCTTTCTTAATCCACCAGTAGAGTTGACTTCCGGAGATGAGGTATTTAAGCCAGTTAGAACAGAGCCCTTTTCTGTCTGCTTTCAGTTTAGTTCTGTACTGCACAACTGCCACCAATATCTCCAACTCCTTGTTATTTGAAGATCGGCAACTGTTGGCTACTGAGAATGAACGTGGCTTGATAGGAGTAAAGAGCTCAAAGAGACATTCCAGTGTTAGTTTCGATGTCGAGTGAGGGAAATCCTCTAAAACCTGAAATATATATATTTTTTAATTAGTTTGTTTCATATTCATTTTCTTAATCCACATTTTTCAAAATTGTTAATAAAATAACCCTGTTATTCTTGGTTTAACAATGCAGTGTCCTATGCACTGTTGGGTGCGGAACAGGGAAAGTAGAAGTTCTTCCATAATACATAAAAAAACATTACTTTTACGTCATGTTAGTGATTACAAACTAACCAATTCCATATGAAAAATTTAAATGTTTGTATGAACATTTTAATTATATGTTTAAATATTATATAAATCTAAATTATTCAAAAATGTAGTGTTGGCGATCGATCCAACGCCCGATGCCGATGCTGCGCTGCGCCGAGTCAAAAAGGAAGTTAGTTTGTTAATTGGGTGGCGCTCAGCGCAGCTAGTGATTATTTGCGCACATAATTATTTGAAATAAGGTAAATTGGTTGGAGTTTGTGAATTCTGGTTAAATTTCGGTGAAGTAATTGCACTTTTGTATGTTATTATTTGTATGCTATTTATGCAGGGTAGACACTGCTTTTATGCCTGTATGGAGTGCAAGCCGGCGCTCGCTGGAGATGATGATAAAGCTGAAGATTATTGCTTATTTAGCGTTTATTGCTTTTTTAGGTGAACTAAATTAACAAACCTCTAGAACTGTTCTCCTTAATCTATTACAGTAGTTAAGAAGGTCCTCTTGTCCTTCCGGGGTACAAAATTCTATGCATTTTTCTTTTTCCAGTTTATTTTCAGAAAAGTGCGCCAAGATAGAGAAAACATACTTCTTGGAATGGAGGACAGATCCCAGTACTCCTCAACTATCTGTTTTAATGTAACTGGCTTTCTGAAGAAATATGGTAAAGGCATATCTGAAAAATATGAATTTTCATGAGCTTAGAATAATAATTAAATGAGACCTAGGAAAATAGTCAACATATTATTATGTACCTGTCAACAATATGCCCTAGTTTTCTTTCATATACACCTTTTCAAAAAATATATAAAAATCTAGTACACTTACTTTCTGAACATTCCTAGTACAATATTCATATTTCTTCAACATAAAGTAAGTATGTTATACCAATTCCAAGCGTTTATTTTACTTTTGACAGCTCGATTATGTATCGATTAGGGATGTTCTAATGCGTTACCGAATCGATTTCTTATAAAAATCGACTTTATTTATGAAGGAGTTTTAATCAATTTAACACATTTATATTTTATTTTTGCTCAACATTTTGTAGTTAATAAACATACCCAGACGTTTAAAGCAGAGTTTATATTACGTAAGCGCTGTCGTAAACCTTTTTTTTTTTAACAGTCTATTCAATAAAAAATATTACAAAAAATACATAATTTCTTTACAAAAGAAACTTTAAATACAGTCCCGATAAACTCCTTAATTGGAGTTTGTTATCGGGTGCAGGAGCTACAGAAAACCCAAATGCATAGGACTACTAAGTAAATTGAGAAATTCTGTGTTGCGACAAACAAAGAATGAAAAAAAAAAAAGGTTTTAGTTTAAATCACATTTTATATTTTTTCATGGAAAAAATCAACTTGAATAATCCTCGTTGCATAAGTAGGCTCAATAAACATCGATATCGATAAATATCGGAGCTAAAGTTAAATAAAAATAAACGCTTGGAAGAGATATGACTGTTAAAACACTCTTCAAATCCTTATAATTCCTGCAATATTTTATGTAAAAATGTGAAAATAATTTGGAAACACACTTACCACTATCTAATTGAGAAAATTCTATAATGTCTTCCGGTTTTAGATTTAGGTGACTGAAGATTGAAAAGAATCTTTCCATTTCCGACTTTAAATTTCTAGGTCTTATATTCAGCACATCCCCGGGTTCAAAGTCATCAAAGTATTCTTTATTTGGGATAAAGTTTATCATTCTAACATCCTGATAAATACATCATTCATTAATCAATACACTTTACCAATATTTTATTTTAAGAAGGTTTACTTAATTATGACTAATAATAAAGCATTTATCTATCTATACATGCCAATATTGATTGGAGATATGGTGTACAGTGTACATGCTTGATTGTCAATATAATATTTTTGTCTTATGGTTTTTTTATTCAAACATAACATTTTATTACAATTTGACATCTCAACAGAGATGAGAAGTTGAGAAGGGAATATGGATATCTAGGCGTTTACAGGGCTTATGACCTGTGGCTGGGTTAAGTGGCCACTTGATGTATTACAACATTCCCCATTTCACCTAGTATTTGATATCCATATCTGCCAATTATCAGAACTTGTATAAATACAGTAAAATGGCGCGACACTTCACATGTGAACACTCTTTGTGACCCATTGAGAAAATTGCTAAGCATTTTAGCAGAAACCTTTATGATTGCTAGTGAGATTCTTACCGAATTACATCACCTACTAGGAAACGCCTGCAGATGACTCTTCAATTTGTTATGCTTATACTTTTACCAGCTCATTTTTATAAACAACATATCCATATTCCTTCCTTCTCATCTCTGCTGAGATGTCGAATTGTAATTATTAGCCCGTAATGGGTGAAATCTAGTTTTTGTCTACAAGTCTCAAAATGTTGTTTATAACAATTTATGTTTGGTTCAATCATCTTTATCACTGGAGAAAAAACACAGATATTTTTATATTTTATTAATATAGGTACATAATAAATTATTTATCTAGTACCTACTATCCCTGCTACCTGAATAGAAAAAGAAAAAAAAAGGTCAACGACGCTGCCACTGGTTCAACATTAATAGTTTTGAAATCGGTCTTTTAAAACTAATCATATAAATAAACAAAAGATTTTGACTGAAAATACCTGAAAATGTGATTGAGAGGTGGTTCTCAAATTACTGGAAACTGTCATTAGGAATGGTTTTTCAATAAAGTCATTCATGTTACGTCCGGAAAAATATAAGTCACTTGAATTTGGAGGCTCCCCTTTTGATAAATTTATTTTCCACCGCGGTAAGAACTGTGACCAAGCATCATCAGAAAGTTTATTGTTTATTTCTGGAATATATTCTTGAAGAGCACTCCATAGTTTGGTTGTCCACGGGTCAGCCACAGCGTCATTTCCTAAATCGTGCTGGTAGTCACAAAGACCTATTGAAAAATTATTAAACATGAATTCGTATGTGATACTTGCTGATAGCGAAGAAGAATTGCAGTCCTTGGTTACAAAGGTTTACGATGTGTGCAAGGAGAGTGACCTGTTAATGAATGTGGAAAAGTCGAATGTGATGGTTTTTGAAAGAAATGAAAATATGACTACATGTAAGATTGTAGTAAATGGCGATAGCTTGAAACAGGTGGAAGAATTTGTATATCTGGGAAGCATGTTCACTAGTGATGGAAATATGGACAAGGACATTGAAAGGAGGGTTAGTGCCGGTAACAGAATTAATGGTGCCTTAAAGTTGGTAGTATCTAATAAGTGCTTATCAAAAGAGGCTAAATTGGCAGTGCATAATGGAGTTCTGGTACCAACCCTTATGTATGGAAGCGAAGCATGGAGTTGGAAAAATAAGGATGAAAGTAGATTGAATGCAGTTGAAATGCGATCTCTCAGGCGAATGTGTGGTAAAACTATGTATGATAGGTGCATTAATGTTAAAATTAGAGCAGAAAGCAAGGCTGAGATAAGCATTATCGACAAAATTAAGAAAGGTCTTTTACGTTGGTTCGGTCATGTAGAGCGAATGAATGATGAAAGAACGGCTAAAAAAATATATGATGCGACTGTGCCTGGATGTAGAAGTCGAGGAAGGCCGAGAAAGACATGGCATGATCAAGTAAAACAAGTGCTTGAAATTGGGCATGTAAGAAGTCGGAATAATCGACGTGCGTGCATGAGAAGATGTATGAATGTGAAGGAAGCAAGAGAAGAATGCCAGGACAGAGTGGTGTGGCGATCTATCCTCTCTGCCTACCCCTTCGGAGAAATAGTGTGATGGTTAGTTAGTTAGTTGAGTTATGTGATACCTGAAGCTTAAAACTGATAATCTTGCCTTCATGCACCAAATGATCAAGATTCACTGCACTCTTGGTGTACCAATGCAGTGCCCTATGCACCAATGGGTGCAGATAAGGGAGAGTAGCAGTAGTATTTATAAAATGAGTTGAAAATCACAGTACTTGTATTATGTGATATGTTAGTAAGTAATGACTAGACATCAGATTACATGCATTTGCATAAATGGGGGGTATCGATATTTGAAAAATGGTGCGTATCTTGGCGTTTTATATCTAGTAATGACATTTTCTTTGTTATTACATAGAGGTTAGCAATCTGACAATTGAGGAGCTTTTCATACAAGAACTGTATAATGTTCATGGTTCATGCAATGGCAACATGTTGTAAGCAGCATTTCACATTTTACAGGAGAGCGAAAAAACAACATAGCTCCAAAAAGAATTTTTTAATTTTCGGTCTTTTTTTAATGAAAATTCTTAATAATCTCAGTTAGTGAATTGATAATAGAATTAATAATATAATCAAATCAATATTTATGGCTTAAGATGAATTTTTATCATGATTTAAGTGAGTTGAAAGTAAGTTTATCGTAAATTAAATTTGTCAACTTTACAGGAGGAGGAAAAAACTGTCTAGTTTAGATATTTACTATGAACCTGTATGCTATGCATTTTGGATTCATTTTAGTGTCTAGACCAGCGTTTTTCAACCTTTTTCATGACACAACCTCCCTAGTATCAAAAAATATTTCGCGACCCCCTAACCCTTTTTTCCATTTGCCATTACTTCTCACTGCAAGAGATCGGATAACACTGGGCAAAGATGGATCTTAAATCCGTTTTAAAATGCAGCTATAAACGAGGAGAATTTAGCAACTAAGCTCACAGAGAATCTGCTGGAACTATCTGCCGATGGGATGTTACACTTGGAATTCAAGTCTGAAAATTTGGATACGTTTTGGTTAAAAAGAAAAACAGAATATCCGGAATTAACAACCGAGGCTTTGAAGTGTTTGATTCCATTTTTTACCCCGTACTTGTGCGAGTTGGCATTTTCATCAATGGCGCGAATAAAATGTAAACTAAGAAATCGCTTAAATTTGGAAAACGATTTAATACTTAATATGGCAAAAACGGATCCACGATAGGGGAAATTAATTGAACAAACTCAAGCGCAACTTTCACATTAAAATGAATGAAGATAAGCAAGCACAGATGTAATCATTTTCTATTTAAACACATTTTTAGTATTTATTTTCTTTGTAATAACATGTTTTGAACTAGCATTTTTCTGACTTGTATGATTGATTATAGGGAAATTTTGTTAAATATAATATAGTTTTTAACTATTATCAACTTTTTATTTAAGTCTCACAAATTATATGTTGTATAAAAAAACTGAAGTTTTGTCGACCTCTCGCGACCCCCCTACAGAGGCTCCGCGACCCCCCAGGTTGAAAAACAATGGTCTAGACAATTTAAGAATATATTTCTGCGCATATCATGTACCTCCAAACTGATGAGTTGCGCCATATTAGCACCAAAACATGGCACTGTGAGGTTACGACTACTTCATAAAACTAGTTTTTTCTCTAACTTGCTCACATAAACCGGGTTGTGGTCTAGTGGTAGATTCGAGGATTCCGGATTAGAATCTCTAGGTTCGAATCCCACTCCAGCACAACTTGTTTCCTGCTTTCTGGCACAGTTATTTCCGACTATTTGAAAGCAGCCCGAAATTGAAATATTTGAGTCTATCATAAGAGCCCAAATGTTTCTTTTTTAATTTAAAAAAAAAAAAAAAAAAAAAAAAAAAAAAAAAAAAAAAATGCATTCACTGAGAAGTGAGGATGATGTATTTTGACAAGCACTAACACGAATCCATCTTGAGTTACGTCCTGTTAGAATTAAGGTAACGATATTGAAGATATGTTTTTGCGTTATTAACTCATCGCTGTAAGGCTCCATTTTCTTTTTTTTTATACGTAGTTCAGATACTTATTAAGGATTTTTTAATTTCTCAGACAAGGCGGGACAAAAGCAACACTAATAGCTTAGTTTAAGGCATAAGTAATTACCAACGTCAAGAAGAGCAGTGCCGCCTAACTGAAGCAACCTTTTATGCAGTTTTTTAGCTGCGAAATTAAATTTAGCGTAGCTCGAATCTCCGAGACCTAATACCGCAAATTTCAAATTACGCAAGGAAGTACTAGGAAGACTTTTTCTCAGAAGAAATTTCCAGAATGATTTCATATTATCGGGTTCCTCGCCCACCCCAGTGGTGGAACACGCAAATATTACGAATTCTTCTCTAACAAGTTCCTCGATTTTATATTCATCCATCGGCTTCACCGGTCCCTTGAGGTTCCGGCGTCTCGACTGTCTCCAAATGTTTTCGGCCATTTCTTGTGCAGTGCCGGTTTGACTGCCGTATAGAATAAGGAATTTTGTATCCATCTTGACAACAAATTATTCTTACTGATACCGATTTGGGACGCCGAAAAAGAAATCATGCAAAGCACTAAAGCACTACTCGAACTAATTCATCAAAAAATGTAAGTCTAAGTCTAAGTCAAAGATCGAAAGATCTGACACAATGACACATTTGACATTATATTATGACAGCCAATGGCAATGACAAGTGACCACCATAGAATACACAATCATAGACAAAAAGTTGAATTTTAAAGTTGCCATCAGTATATAATCTGTGAGTTGCCATATTATAATACGAAGGTTAGTTTGGTGGTTAGTTTCTAGATTTGACCACGACCACCCAAATATCGGCAACAGGGGGTAACTTAACAACTTGCCGTGCAGCTGTCAAAATTTCAAAACATTTTTTCTCTCTGGTTTGTAGAGTAAAGCGTAAAGCTGTGAATGGTTGATACGCGATTGGGTCACGCCTTCATTATGTATTGTCAAATTTCGCTTTTCAAAATCTATTTGATTTTTAATTATTTTATTTAACCTAACCTATCATTAACCTACTGTATAAATTTCATAACCTATTATCCATGGATTTAGCAATAGACTAGTCCTCATAAAAAGCACGGTAAGTTGTTAAGTTACACCGGTAACAGCAAACTGTAATGTCTGCTGTTTTTATAATTTTATGTTGTTTTTATTTTATGTTTAGTTTTTTCTTTGCGTAAACTGTTTTATCTGCCGGTAACCGCTAGTTTAAAATTTTTTCGTTGCGTCGGAGTGTCGCTCACTGCTGAAGGAGCAAGGAACCCGTTTTAGTTATCAGTTTTCTTCTTGAATGATGGGTCTATTGTACTACAATAGTGTATTCTCATGTTGAAATATTTTGATATTAAAACAGAACGGGGTCTTTGTATTTTAAAGAAAGATACAGAATAGTGAAGAGTCGATGGATGACAAAAGAGTGTTATACATTTTTTCTAAAATTCAATAAAATTTAAGACCAACCATTTTTTATTTCAAACAAAAAATGCATTTTCATTTTGGTTACTAGTTAAGCAAATCCAATTTACAGAGTGGCTTCATTTTTTTATCATGCGCTTGACAAACAGCACTAACAAAGGAAATATGCAAAGACCCCATGGTAAATTTATCTTTTAAATGAGCACTTCATTCATTTTGGATGGAAACTTTTGGACATCAAATTATTATCAACTCCATCCATCTTACAAACATATTGATCACCATAGCACCAGCAGATCACTGTAAGCGACACTTTTGATACTATCTGTCACTTACATTGTTCTGCCGATTATGGCTCGATATTATTTTTCATGTAAATACTCTTCTTTTAGTCTCTTTAAACATTCTGTGGTTATAAGTAAGTAGATAAAGAATTGTTAAAAGTTATATTATTGTTTATTATAACAAGTGACTTGTCTTGCAGATAAATGGCGCAATATAAATTTGTCCAGTAATTAAATAAATAAATTGCCGGTTATAGTTTTGCAACCTTAAAATATTACCACATCAATACATATGTATTTCTAAATTAATAAAGTAAACATATTCTGTATTATCTGGCTATAGCATCTTCTAAACACTGACATTCATTTTTTTTTTAATTTCCTTTGAAACAACATTATACTGGTATTACACAGAGCTGCCTACAAAGTTATTAAAATCTACGAAAATCTACATAGATTTAACATAAGTTAAAAAGCGTTCCTTTTTTGTGAATAAATACAGTAAAATTTATACTGGGGGAGAGGAATCACAAAAAATGGAACGCTTATAAAACAAAAGGTCAGGCAAGATAAGCCCCAGATTAATAGTTGACATTTATTCTAAATGCTCTAACATAAACATCTACACAAATATCAAACTGAGATAGATATGATGTCGTTATGCGTTGGTCACAGCCTAAACAAACATACTATCAATGTTTAAAATATAAAATGAATAATAAAGAAGTTTACGTGGTAAAAATTCACAGTATGACTTGTTAGGTCTTGCCAAATTGCACATTAGGCAAATTAAACTGCTTGTCATTATAAAATGGTGGCAATCTGAAATTGTAGATTAAAATAAAGTACAATTGTTTACCGGGAACTATATTAAGTTAACAATAATTGTATATAGACACTTAAAGCAATGTACAGCAATTTTGAAATAAAACAGCATAAGTTTGATATATTTTCTGAATGTTGGATTATAAATTTTTTCTAGTTGATAAAAATGTCTACAAGTTGTCATTTGGTGGAAAATCATGACGTGGACATTTTCTATTAAGAACACATATATATTTCTATGCTTTTAAAGTACATTAAGGCTAGCAGTATATAATTGTATTTACAGGCACACATTTAGGCAAATGAAAGTAACTCCATCAAGATTCTATACCTACACATTTATGAACATATAAATAACAATAAATTACTTAAAGCTACATTAGTCGCATTGCAAAAATCTATATTGAAAAAATGACCCATAATTTGTAGAAGATTGCATCTTTTTTTTCTCATTTTTATTTTTAACTATACCTATTGTATAATGAATTATCACAAATTCAGAATTGTAAATTATACTAAAGAGATAATTCTGAATAAACTGGGTAATCTGTAACACCGGGATTTTATCATCTATTTTATGAAATAAAAATGTATCGGAGATTTTTACTAAAATACGGAAATTTGCAATCTCACAAGACATTTAATAAATAAAACACATATCAAGACTACACATCCATGCAATAAATTCTGCAAAAATGAAATTTGCCAGTTTCCAGACATTACACATTGAGCATCAAAATTGAGTTTGACATTCACATACATAATATATTCACTCGCTTTAAATATATGATAAATAATCTAACACTTATAATGAATAATCATAGTACGTTATACTATAGTCATATCTAAAGAGATGCTATATTAATATATGTAAAACACCTAGAGAAACATACAAAACCAGTCTTCATGGGATTAAACCACTCTCAAAATACATACTTCGTCCTAACCACTTAACGAATTCTCAAATTTTCCATTCTGCGGAATTGACCCAAATCGAATCTTGTTAGAGATTTATAAATAGACACGAGACATTAATTTGTTGACTTAGATTGGCTTTTGCAAAAATACATTAGAAATTCAAGTAGTGCTTGCCACATACATAATAATATGCCCGTCATGCCATAATATTCGTCATACACGTGAGTCTAGTAAAAAAAAAAGGTGTTTAGATAAACACATATTATGATTACAGCGCAGTTACAGTAGAACTTATTCATTAATGATTAATAATTAGGGTACAACTAAACCAAGTGTAACATTCGTAAAATTTGTAAAAAAAATAGAATCAATGTCAAAATAAACATACAAAAACATAACAGGTAGTAAATAATATGAAAACGCAAGGGGTCTCATAAACAGGAATAATAAATAAAATAGTGCCTTAAGTTGTGTGTCTCTAGACCTGAATATTTGGTAAGAGTGGTGATGGGATTCAAGTGTTGAGGTCGCCCTGCGCCTCAGAGTTGGGTTTTGTGGAATGGGCCGAGGTGGATGGGGAGTTGAGGCTGTTTGGCTTGCTGTTCTTGATGTTCTGCTTGTCGAGGTACCTCTTCCTCACGCTGGTGATGAGCTGCTCCTTCCTCGCCTGGAGGATTCTCTCTCTCTCGTGGGAACACTTGGAGAACCGCCCGCCAGCGGATGGGTGGTCATCGCTACTGTAAACAGAAAGACAAAAGTTAAATGATCAAGGTGTTTTACTCATATTATCAAAAGAAGTCAATATTGCGCTAATACAAGTCTAATATCTTTAGTGAAGACATAAATATAGATATTTTCATTTGAAATAATCATAAATGGACTTATTATGCATATTCTCTTCCTATCCGCCTCTCGCATCAATTGTATTGCATTTTCAGTAAAAATAACAAACAAAAGCTACAGCAAACCACGATACACGTTTGATAAATAATTTGTGTGAGAAAGAAACAAAGACGAGATTAACTTGTACAATTTTAAAATAAAATTTTGCTTGGTATTATGTGATATAGTAAAAACATCATAGCACTTAAGTCATTATTTCTCTTAAACAAACTACATCACACAGGAAGAAAATACATTCCAAAACTGAGAGACCAAACTGCAACAAGAACAGACATCTTTTGAAAATGTTGTTGCAATAATGGACCATAACTGTCAAAAAGAAAGACTGTCAAAAAGTTTTGAATGATGACGAAAACTTACTTGTCATTAGAAGATTTCTCAGAGTTCGTTGCCTCCTCTCCTCCGGAAGCCTGATGTCCCTGCTGAGAGTGAGATGCCTGTTGACTTTGCGGTTGAGACTGACTCTGCGGTTGAGACTGACTCTGCGGTTGAGACTGACTCTGCGGTTGAGACTGACTCGGGGGGGGACTGCGGTTGAGACTGACTCTGATGAGACTGACTTTGATGAGATTGATTTTGATGGGCCTGAGATTGAGCCTGATTTTGCTGGGCGTAATTCTGGCTCAGCCGGTTGGCCAGCATGGATAGAGAATGTTGTAGCAAAACCTGTTAGAAGGTATAAAAAAGAATCTTTAATACCCCTACTATAAACTCACCACAACTCATAAAATAAACATCAAAATTGCTACTGTTTTAGCTAATCACCAAAAGGAAGGTAAAATTAAGTTAGTATTTAATATTGAGTGTTGAGGTCTTTCAATTGCCGGACGGCAATACATAGTTCCCACAAATTGTATATACATACATATTTCTTCTGAGCCATGTAGATTAAAAAAAATTTAAGAGGATCTCAGAAGCCTATTAAATGGGACCTTTTACTGAGCGAAATCTTGCCCAGTTTTCAACTCAGAATAATATAATATTTGACTGTATATCGAAAAAAACTGTATATCAGACTTTTGGATCAAAACTGTACTATTTCAAACAGCAAATCAATACAATAATATTCTTGTTCAGAAAACTGTTCAAAAATAGAATTCTGAACAAGATCTAAGCAAAAGAATTGCACCATGTAAAATGAACATTAGGGTCTTACTTGGTCGATTTAATTTAGCTACTAATGTTATAGTTTGGTAAAATATAAAAATAGTATTTGGACCTGCGAGCCCGGGGTGGCAGGAGCGGTGAGGAGCAGAGCACCGCCAGCTTCCAGCGGCAGCAGGCGCGGGGGGCAAAACGTGAGGCGCCCGTCCAGGATGTTCTCCACCGTCAGCTCCACGGAGTGCGTGTGCACCAAGTCACGCAGGATCACATTCATCGGGAAGTGGGGGAACAGTTGCTGGACCTGGAAAAACATTACTTGTTCGTTAGGTATATTAGAACAGCAGGGTACCTATTTTACAAGGTATCGGGTTCTCAGCGTCCTGGACGTCTACTGTTGACAATCCAATCAGAACTAAGGGATGCAAGGAAACTGGCGGCCGATTGCTTGGCTTGCGAATATGAAATGATGATAGTAAAAAGGAACTTCTGTGTACCTGTCTGGCCATGGCATCCATCTGTGAGTTGGTGGCATGAGTTTCCGGTCTGATGATGTGGGTCACTTCCACAGAGAAGCTTGGCAGCCAGGAGACGTAACGAGACCCTGAAGAACAAACAACATGCAAGATAATCTTAGTAAAACACATAATTTAGTACAGTATTTTCTAACATCATATCGTCTGTGTAAGTTCAATACCGCGGAAGAACCATTTGTCAAAAAAAAAACCCTCCAATTTTGTAAAAAAAAGAGGTAAACATGAAATTTGTGTAGGGCGTAATGCGTATTTTGAACTTATTGGCTCATACGCGGTATTGAACTTACATAGACGATATTATACATTGGTTGTGTAATATTACATAGAATTAAACTAGGCATTCCGGTGGTTTTTATAACACTTTTCCAGAGCTACTTTTACAAATCTAATGTCACTCACATGAGAGATCATTTATGACATTAACTAACTAACTAACCATCACGCCATTTCTCCGTAGGGGTAGGCAGAGAGGATAGAACGCCATACCACTCTGTCCTGACAGACTTCTTTTGCTTTCTCTACATTCATACATCTTCTCATGCACATACGCCGATTATTCCGACATTAATATCGACGGTCCCCACGTATACTGTCGAATCTGAAAAAAGGCGATTTTCGTTTTATTGTTTTAAACTGTCCAATTTACATAATATTTTAGTTAGTCTAAAAAAAAAAAAATTCTTCTTAAATTTTTGGGGTTTTTTGAATCGAACATAATTCTTAATTTTTTTGAGCACCTGAAAATATTATGTAAATTGGACAATTTAAAACAATAAAACGAAAATCGCATTTTTGCAGATTCGACAGTATACGTTGGGACCGTCGATATGTTATATTAATAAACTATACGGTTCCGTACACAAGCTAATGGGTTTATAAAACGATATAAATATTTGCATTCATACTATAGTCAACGATATTATGCAAGTGTCTCGTTACCGGCCTTCATTTTTTACAAAATATAGATGAAGAACTGGCGTGTATGCTGGAAAAAGTGTTAGGAAAAATGTAAAATAGAAGTCCTGTTTAGTATCTTCCATTAATTTAATTTAAATTCCATTGATGACAATACGTACCATCGAAGTGGAAGAAGTGGTTTGGCTGACGAGGCGGGGAGGGAGGTTGGGTGGTGCGAGATGGCCAGAGGGAAAGACCAAGGCGGCAGGTTGGACACGAGGTGTCTTGCTGGAGCCACGAGGACAGGCACCAACTGAAAGTTCAATAACACAATAATATAAGACTTTTCAATGACCTCCTTAGACTTGCAGCACATAAGGGAACTGCATTCTAAAAAAAGAATATAAAACTTAATCCTTCAATATTCTGTCTTCTTATCTATTTTTTAAACTATATAAGTCGTATATTTTTTGCATTCAGCACTGTCTCTTTGAGAGTAGAATTTGATAATAACAATTTGAGCATGTCAAAACAATGAATAAAATAACAGTTAAATGTACATAACACTAAATGAATAATGATTCCGTCCATACTTATGAAAAACATGCCCACAGGGTAGTTTTCTGGCAGTTTCCATTTTTTTTCCCAACAGATGGCGCAGTTGTCAGAGTTCTCGGTCAGTTCTTCCATGGTAGCCATTGGATAGCTGTAAAGAATATTATTTCTAATCAATTCAATTTCACTTTACTTCAAATTATCAAATATTTCGATACATACAGGGTTATTCAGTAATTACATTACAATTTGTCAATGAAAACGTCACCCAAGGCTTACATTTTTACCATAGTGAAACAAGCAACGTTTAAAAATGATGGAAAATTACTATCAAAATTCAGTAGTCGCTGACGCAAGTTTCAGAGCGCTTACTCAATTTTCAGTTGTAATACTCATCTTCAAAAATGAAGCTCATTTTAGGCATATAATGGTTTAGTCAATAAGCAAAATATGCATTATTGGACAGCAACTAACCCACATGTGCTTCAAGAGACTCCATCGCATCTACTAAAACTAAAGTAACCTTGTGATGTGGATTTCATGCCAAAGGTGTGATTGGACCGTATTTTTTCATCAATGAAAATTGATCGCCATGTTAATGGTCAATGGAGTTCAGTTTGGACGTAATTTTAAATATCAGTTTACTACAAAAAAACATATCAACAGTGGAAAGGAAAAAGTTACCAAGCGACATAATATTATTATCATTGTACCATTTTCCTTTACACATATTATGTCGCAAATATAATAAAATAAGAAATATGCAACCATTTTTATCCTTGCTGAAATAATCTAAATATGTTGCAAAATCGTTGATAAGAGTTTGTTTTTCTGAGATAAAAAAAGTTAAAGATAAAATTTTTTGAAAACAATACACTATAAGGGGCACACCAAGTCTCAGTATTTTATTTGATTTATTTAGCTTTTTGTACATACAGTGGTGTACATTGGAGGGTTTATTGCCCAGTTGCCAATTTCTTCCATCTAACCGATATGCTAAAATAAATTAGTGCAGTACGTATTTATTATTTACCGTACGCAGGTATTTACCGTAAGCGCAATAACAGAAAGAAACACTTTTCGATACATACACACATATACTATCACACACAATGTCTGCCTAGGATAGAAAGGAGGTAAAAAGAGGAATTACAAAATGTAGAAAAAAATAGTGTGACCTTAACCCTAGTGAGAAAACGTGCGCCTCAGAGGCGCCCGCGAAACAAATATATCGCTCTCTTTTTCTAACCGAAGCGCGTGCAAGCTTGTGTTGCCCAAACCAACTCAGTCGTTGGTCATCTCCGCCGAGTGACGGTTGCTTCTGCTCGATAAGTACCACAGTTTTGTTGCTATGAGGATGCATACCGTCATAGCAACAAAACTGTGGTACTAAATGTTGCAAAAATACGACTGCTGGGTTTTTGTTACTTTTTGTAATGGGGTTTTTAATATCCTACATATTTTTGTATCTCTCTAGAGTTAATTTCCTATAATATCGACATCCTCCTTTCTACAGAAAATAGACACTACAATATGCTATGAAATGTCAGCAACACAAAGCTCAAAAAAACGGCATGACAACTGACAGACCCAGATAAGCATCATCTGTAGTCTGAAGGTCGTGAACAAAGTACAATAGCTTACTTTCTCTCCATGTGCTTGAGCACCCAGACGTAGTTGCGGTGCTTGCGCAGTGCGGCGCAGGATCTCGTGGAAGAGGAAGCGGCAGCTGCATGCAAAAGCAGAGCGAGGCCATGGACCGGAGATGTTGGACCAGAGCAGCATG
The DNA here is from genome assembly GCA_022494985.1 of Micrasema minimum. NCBI lineage: Eukaryota > Metazoa > Arthropoda > Insecta > Trichoptera > Brachycentridae > Micrasema > Micrasema minimum. The sequence continues at coordinate 49,651 of JAGVSP010001033.1, forward strand.
TGCAACGTGGGGGCGCCAGGTCCACGGCCAGAGCGGCCAGCTCCAGGCACAGGTACGCAGTAGTGCGGGCCAGCGCGGCGCGCGCCGGGCGGCGCGGACCATTACGCCGCCACACCAATCACGCTAGCGGACTAACCCAATCAATCATTTAGGTGAGTCCCGAACCTTAAATTTGGGAAAAAATTTTAAAGGGAAGCGAAATTATTTTAAAAACTTTTTTTTTTT
>JAGVSP010001034.1:0-20000 GCA_022494985.1 Micrasema minimum
TTTTCCCAAAGGGGGGAATTTTAAATTTTGTTTTTTTTTGGAGGGATGCCCCAGAGATTTTAAAACTTCGATCTTTGTCAAAATTTTTTTTAAAAAAAAACAAAAAATTGAAAATTCAAAACAAAAGGGTTTGTTTTTGAAACCTTATTTTTTAGGGGTTTCACAAAATTTGTTTTTTGAGTTGAGGACACCCAAGGGGGTTTTGTATATGTGAAACCAGCTGAAAATTAAAAACTTATTAATAAAATTTTTTATTTGGTCCGGAGTTATAATTAAAGTTTTTCAGGCAAAAAAATTTGGAATTTTGAAACGCGTTATTTGATTTGACCCTGCGCACCCCCTTTTTTATTTGACTTTTTGTTTAAGTTAAAAAAAGAAAAAATGGTTAACATGCTGGGCGTCGCATTAAAAAGGTTTGGTGTGGTTCCGAAAGAAAGTTAATGCGTTTTTTTCCCAAAAAATTAAGGGGATAAAAATAAAGTATTTGATATAAAAATTTGGTGTAACTTAAACAACTTGCCGTGCTTTTATGAGGACTAAAATCTATGCTAATATCCATAGATACGACAAGAGGTAGAATAAGAGTCGAAGAGAGAAGTTTATACGAAGGTTAAGATAGGTTGGGTTTAATAAAATAATATAAATTCTAATGGCTTTTAAAAGCAATATTCATTTATAATAGGTTATGAAATTTATACAGTAGGTTAATGATAAGTTGGGTTAAATAAAATAATTTTAAATCAGAATGGGCTATTTAAAAGCAATATCCTTTTATATAGGTTATGAAATTTTCTACAGTAGGTTAATGATAGGTTAGGGTTAAATAAAATAATTTAATCAAATAGATTTTTAAAGCAAAATTTGACAATACCTATAATGAAGGCGTAACCCAATCAACGTATCAACCAATCACAGCTTAGCCCGCTTTCACGCCTTCACTCTACAATCCAGAGACTAAAAATGTTTCGAAATTTTGACAGCTGCACGGCAAGTTGTTAAGTTATCCCTAGATATTTTCTACTATTTGTTCATAACAATATTGAGTTTATCCGGCTTATAATATAAACTGTGTACGTATTCATATGAGAGTTTTGTTATGGTGCCTATTAAAAATAGGGCGGCTTTTTCCCGCTTCTAAAAATATATCGAATAGGTACTAAACCTTTTGTAATACTGAAATACGGTCATAAAAGGTCATAGAAGATATTATGACCGCTTGTCAATCGTTCGGAGGCCTATTTTATCCAGATTACTCTTTTTCCAATTATGCAGATATTTTTTTTAATTTTTTTTTTTTTTTTTAGTTCTTTTCATACAAAACCTCATGTAAAGATTACGCAGGGAAACATAATTGTTCTAAGCGTAAATCGAGAGGCGCATGTTTACACCGCGCTGTGCCAGAGGGTTTCCTGCGAAGGCATTCGGACACTTTTATTAATTACGATATATTTTACAGTACGTTTGCCCTTGAGCGTGTAGATCCATGTATGCTCCTCACAGAGAGCGAGCGGATATGGTTTGATGTGATGATGATGATGATAAGACACTACAGAAATGCATAAAATGAAATTCGATTTTACGGGAAATCTAATTTAAATGTACATTTTTTAGTAGTATTTCATCTTCCATAAAATCCCCTAACATTTACCCACGTATGAATCAGCGGGAAACCCATAGGTGTTTGTAATAACTCTTTTCTTTATACAGAGTATGGCGACATTGGGGAGTAAATTCATATTTATGAGTGAGTGCTACAAACATTGAGTTTAGTAAATTCATATTTTTAGACGCTATTGTTTAACCCCTAAAACTCTAAATAGCAATAAGGTGGGCACCTTCGAACAATAATTCACTGTTCGAAAATGCCCACCTGTAGCTCGATCACAGATCACTATCGACGCGGTAATAAGCGACGTGATAACGATTTCTTACCATGGATGTTTAACGTTTTCGCGATCACAATAGAACACGCGTTAAAAAGTTATCGATCGGGATTATTAAACGAGCGCATCAAGTCGCGAGCCATTTCCCGAGATATATCTTCTTCGCACATATCTTCTTTCAATCTTTCTCGAGTGCCGTTTTGCATTTAGCCGGCGTTCGGCAAGCCAAATATTGAGAAAAGCAGTCGACATAATAAACAATCCGACACGCGCGTTGACTTTCTTGATTTGACGTTTGACGTTTAGCCGCGATATTTATTATCATCTATGGTGCTCGGCAACGCGAACGTGGTATGAACGTATGTTCATTATGATCGGTCAAATGGTTAGCGTTAGCACGTGGTTAGCACGTTTTTAACTACGTCGATAGTTATCTGTGATTGAGCTCCTGGGCACACTTCTTCATAACAAAATTATAAAGAAAAATATTATCGATGGGACAGAAATATTTTTAATAACTATGCCCAAAAATTAAGGTGCAATAATTATTATTTTGTCCGCCTCGTGGAGTGGTTTGCGCATTGAGTTACCATGCACGAGGTTGCGGATTCAATTTCCGACTGGGTTACAGTAAAATATTCATTTGTTTCAATGCGATTTGTTAAATAAAAATATTTTATACTTGATACTTTGGACTGGGCTTACGCTTAAGCGTAAGACTTATCATTTTGCGTTCACGTAACAAATAGTAGTATTGAACGTAATAAAAATATTAATTGAAATGATCGTTGGATGTGTTGCATTTTTTACTGACTCCTATTTGATTTATACAAATGGTATAATTTTCCTGTTACTGAGAAAGGACCAAAAAGTATGAGTACCTATTGTAATATTAATTATTTTTTTTATAACCTAAATAAATTAATAGCTCCTAGGAAAATTCATTTTTCTTCATATTTCTACAAAATTCTTGTCAATGGGTAACACTGATCTTACTCTTATACTACTCATTAAATCAATCAAATATCTACGCAACCTTATATTAGATTTTACAAATTCAAGCATTTCTTTAAAAATCATCAATTATTATTAAACGTATAAAAGAATATTTATTGAAGACTGAAAAAATTGTCGTGTCATATGTTTTTTTTTTAAACTTAAAGGGTTAAAATATAATTTTTTAACTAAAGGGTATATGTTCTGCGTTACCCTTTTTTTATTTTCTAATAATATAAGAGTGCCTAAAAATAACAGGAAACCTTGTCCCGATATCTATCCTATTCCTACTTTCATGAAAATTCTTTCTGGATTATGGCACAATGGGGAGTTCTATGACGTCAATATGTTTAAAAGCATTTGTATTTAAAGGTTTTGGATTTTTAAAATTTAATTTTTTTAATTTTCAAAAATCCAGTAATTGACACTTTATTTTTGTTTTTCCCCTTAAATTTTCTCTTTTTGATTGTTTTTTTTTGGGGCCCCAAAAAAAATTTGGGGGGGGAAAATTTGAGTTTTTGGGCCAAGAAAATTTTTTTTTTAAAAGATTTTTGGGAAAAACCCCTTGGGTTACCCCAAAAAAAAATTTCCCTTTTTTTCCCCCAAAAGGTTTGATTTTCCTTTTTAATTGAAATTTTTTTTTCCCCCCTTTTTTTTTGGGTTTTCTTTTTAAATTTTTTTTTTTTTGGGTTGGTTTTAAAATTATTGCTTTAGGATTTTTTATTTTAAAAGAATTTTTTAAAAAAATAAAAAACCCCGTTTTAAAATTTTTAAAAAAAAGGGGGTTTCTAAAATTAAAAACAAACGAAAAAAAAAATTTAAAAAAACGATTTTTTTTTGTTAATTTTTGTAAAGAGGTAAAAACTTCTCGTGTCATTACTAGTATTGCCATGTGACATTGTATACCCGATTTAACAGGATGCGCGAAAACTGGCGGCCGATCGCTGGGATTGGAGGCAGTTTGTAGAATCCGTTTGGAACATATGATGATGTTGAATATTTTGAACCTAATGGTAAGGTTGCGCTCTTTGAGTTTAGAGATTGCTGATTCGAATTCACATGTACGAAGACTTGAATCCTATTTTCAAAAATTAATTAGCCGCTTAGGATTGAATAGTATTTCATCATCATCATCTCAGCCCGTTGAGGTCCACTGCTGGACATAGGCCTCCCCCTGCCGTCTCCACTTCTTCCGATCCTGCGCCGTCCCCATCCACTGTCTTCCAGCAGACTTCCTGATGTCGTCCACCCATCTCATCGGTGGACGTCCTTGAGGCCTCTGGTTCCTCGGTCTCCACACCAGAACGCGTTTCGTCCATCTGTCGTCCGTCATTCTGGCTATGTGACCGGCCAATTACCACTTCAACCAAGCAATTCGCTCCACCACGTCGCAGACCTTTGTCTGGCGTCGGATCCATAGTATTTACAAATTTAAATATGTGCATATAATATAATTAATTACATTGATTTTGTAAGTATAGTCAATAAAAAAAAATACAATAAGTTTGTTATAAACGGCGATGTTTGTTTTGTATTTTTGTAGCTATTTATCTTTCTTAAATGGCTTTCATATGTTTGTAGGCAGGGTCGACTTTTTGTGGACAAGCGCGCCTAATAATAAGTTTATCGTAGGTAATGCAAAATAATTACATTATAAAAAACTGAGATTGCTATATTAATGGGTAAATAAAATAGTTTTTAAAAATGGTTTTCTATAAACTCTAATAGCTCAAATATTAGGAGTCATTGATAGCATCCTCATAATGCATAATTTTATAAATTTTAAACCTTTTACGTTTATATTGTAAAATTACTTATTGATAATGAAACTGAAACTGATAAAAATATTGGATAAATCTTGTTAGATACTAGTAGCCCAAATGCTAACCATACGATTACATAAATAGATAGATTTCAATATATATTACCTAGGAGTGAGTATTGACCATAACTTCAAATGGGATTGTCAAATTGTAAAACTTTGTGATCGACTGCGCACTCTGGTTAGTACTTTTTTATAAGTTATCTTTTATTTTGCCAAAATACATACTAAAAATAATTTATTTTTCGCTTGTGGAATCTATAATAAGATATGGAATTAAGTCATGGGGACATTCAACTAAAACGAATATCAAAATGATGGAGAGACTCCAATATTCAATTATTTAAAAAAATGTACCCATCGACATTTATATTCAAAGAGAAAACAAAAGACTTTTATATAGCGTCATTAATACATTGCCGGTCAAAGGAATGTTGTGGTTCCGCATCATAATAGAACAATTTAGTAATAATAAATTTAAAACTCCCCTTAACCACTCGCATAATACAAGACTTATTCAAAATGAAGCATTGAACATACCTAAAGTAGCGAATAAATACGGTAGCCGAACCTTAAAATTTTTAGTTCCCACTATTTTTAATTTGCTGCCGGCTGAAATGAGATTAGCAAAACATTGTAATAAAGGCTTAATAAGAGAGTGGCTACTCGATCAAGAGTTTTTAACTTATCTCTAATTGCGTTTATTGTTCGTAATTATGTACCTACTGTATATAAATGTTATCTTAGATATTTAGATTTAATATATATAGTCTGATGTTCAACTTGATCTCTACCAACAAGCCACAAAATTGGCTTGGTAGGATTGTGGTGTGAAAAATTTAAAAAAAAAAGAATTTACATACATACAAAAAGATACATTCATAAAAATTTATATACTTACTTATAACTTTTTCTCTACATTTCTGATTTTCTTGTGTCTGGTATATGTTTTTCATTTTCCTGTTTATGTCTTCTTGAATGTATTTGAGATTTAAAATGTATTTTTATACTTAATACTTTATTTTGAAATAAATAAATAAATAAAATAAAATTCAAGTAGGTATGAGAGTAATATATTTTTTTCCCATTAAAAAAAACTAGTTTCCTCCACATTTATTCATTATTTAGCACTTATTATTTTTTAAGTGTAATCACAGCTCCGGTTTAACCCACCTTAATTTACATACATTTAAATCGTGTAAAAATAATAATAAACCTTTTGTCAGTTTGGTCATGTTCGGTATTTGGCTTCGGTAATGAGCGTCACTAAACATAGTGGCTGTCCCGAGTTTAAACACTGTAACCTGCATTTTGGAGACGTAAAAGTGGATACGTAAAAGTGATCCCAGGCGTTGGAGGCGTAGGACTTATAAATGTGGGCTAATCATAAAAAAATATTTTTTAACGAAAACAGTATGTCCAGGGTTAGTCATCCTCACAACACACGAAGTGTGTTAAGAAATGATTTTGTTGTGCCAAGGTCCAATAAAACCATGTTCAGAAATTCCTTCATGTATTATGGACCGAAGCTATCTAACCACATACCTAGTGCTTGGAAGAGAGAAAGCAATGCCTGTTTTTCTAAAAAAAATAACAGACTGGCTGATAGACATGGATGTAAAGAATCGGAGAACCTGCTGAAGGTAATTGTATAGTCCTGCATTCATACTCGTACAACGTATTAATTTGTCACTCAAAATACTTTTGTCTTCTGTTTTTATTATTTTTATTTTTGTGTGATATGTCGTTAAATGCTATGCACTCGTATAAAACTGATTTTATTTTTACTTTTTTTTTAGCTTGCCGCATCCTATCGGTTTCTTGGAACAGGCAATTGCCCATTTAGAAACCGATAGCGCTGATCGGAGTTTTTACATTTATCTTTGTATGTAGGTACTTATAATATACCACTGCACCAGTATTCAGTTTATCTACGATATTTATTAATATGCCTATGTATCTAGATATTTAAGAAACTCTAAATTGTACAACATTGTAATACGTTTGTTAATAAATAAAAAAATAAAAAAATTAAATCATCTTGCTTTCATGTTACAAATTATCAAGAATCACTGCGCTTGGATTAATAATGCAGTGCCATATTTGGGCGCGTAAAAGTGAAAGTAGTGATAGTGAAAGTAGTGAAGTGCAGTAAATCTTGATCATTTGTAACATGATGTCAAGATGCCACTACTACTACTACTACTACTACTACTACTACTAGTTTCCCTTATCCGCATGTAATTGTAATAGTATGTAGTCATAATATACACCGTGTATCAAAACTCGATTTACAGGCGGGAAACCAGTGAATTAACATGTTATTTGAAGTCGATTTTGAAGACTAAAATTTTTTGATTTGACCCATAGTTTTCGATAAAATTGAGTACGAAGTTTTTCCAATTGTTATCAAATATAATTTATTTAGCCAAATTAATGGTATGTATATATAAAACAAAATGAAAAAAACCCATTTTAATATGAATTTTTTGCAATTTTACATTTGAGGTACTAATGAAAGCTTTTATGAGAAAAAAAAAATTTTTTTTTCAAGTTTTGATTAAAAAGTCATACTACACATTGGACTCCAAATATGATGTCCAGTTTTCGGGTTGTACTACGAGTTTTGTTACACCATGTATATGTAAAATTTCCGGGATTAATGTGTTTATACTGGGGCTACCGATATCCGCGCCCATTCAGGTTATGTGTTGTAGGTAGGTACGAGGTACGACATAGGACTAGTTTGAGATAAAATGGTTTAAGTGATCTTTGTTACAATTTGACGACCTTCAGCTTCCGAGTGTTCACTGCCCCCGGCCAACAGCTATTATTCATGATTTATTACTAAATAATTAACTAAAAGGAAGAGAAAACATGTGAAGGCATCGTTCATGGCGGAAACATTTCTGTGTGCTGAGAAGTAAAATTTAGTGATTCTTAGCTGCTGTTGTCAAAATAAAATAAGTTTCAGAAAAAAGCCAAATTCGGCTAAAAAATCTCTAAAATTCGTCTCCTCGTCACTTCACTGCTTATTTGTTCAATAGACCATTCGGCAAATTTTACGTAACTTTTAAGTGCGTATACAGGATGTAACAAAACTCGTAGTACAACCCAAAAACTAGTGAATCTACATCGTATTTGGAGACGATTCTGTTAAATGACTTTTTAATCTGAGCTTGAAAAAAAAAATTTTTTTTTCTTCTCGCAGAAGTTTTCGTAAGCATGGCAGATTAAGTAAAATTGCTCAAATTCTAATTAGAACGCATTTTTTAGTTTTGTTTTCTGTATGGATAGTATTAATTTGACTACATAAATGAAATTTGATAACAATTTGCAAAACTAAATTGAAAAAAAAATCAACTTCGTACAAAATTTTCTCGAAAACTAAGGCTCAAATCAAAAAAAAATATTTTACAAAATCGACTTCAAATATTATGTAGATTCACTGGTTTCCCGCTTGTACATCGAGTTTTATTACACCCTGTTTATTATGTATAATAAATTTACAAAAAACATTACTTTGATAAACCTAGAAAATATACGTGTAATTACTGTCTTACCGTAAAATTTGAACTTAGAGAACTTATTAGTAATTACATCAAATCCCTCGAGCCTCCTGCAGGATTTTCTAGATGAACAAACGAGAAATGTAACGATTTCCTGAAGAAAGAAAATATTAAAGACGAGGCTATTTGGCTCTCAGGTAGGTACAGATTTATGTGGCAACATTTTGATTGGGATCGATTTGTACCTAGACATAGTCAGTGGTCGTTGATTCAAATAATATTAGTTGACGTGTATAATGACATGGAAAATGAAAAGAAAAAGATATGTTAGCGACTGATCGAGATTAATTTGAAGGCAGTTTTGAAATCCATGTTTATTTCGTATTTTGGAATAATATGTCATTCGAATTGAGAAGAAAGCGCAGAGTTACAAATAAATTAATAGCAGCTGGGTACCGGCTCTGGGGCCTAAAATAAGGATTTTTGGCTAAGTAGGCACTTATAATTTATTTGTATTTTTTTTTTGTAAATCTAGCATCCTACATTCCATAATAAAATACAACTTTAAAAAAAAACTATATTTTATGTATGAACAGTGGGATTAGTAAAGTTTTATTTTTAATTACTAATGTAAGCGGATCCATCGGCACCTAATTATGGATATATTCAATTTATTAGATCACGTGATCGTTTATATCATTAATTTCCAAAAAATAAATTATCATAATTATGCAGTGCTTGAAACATACATGATTAATTTATTTAAATGCGCTTAAATACTTTTTCATACACTTATTATTATGCATGCATTTAATTTATTATTTCGTCTTTCAAAAATAAAATTTCAATAAATCAGGGACACCTTATAAAGTTTATAAGATAAATTTTGCCATATGAAATACAGATGTTACTAGATAAGTAAAAAAATGTTTTTTTTTAAACATTTGTTTTTTGTTACTTGCTAATATAGAGTTAATACTAAGGTACTTTATGGTGTATGTAGTATGTTACAAACAGTAAACGTATAACGAGATGCACTTTCAAACAAATTTCGTTGTGGTGGTGGGGAAGAGAGGTAAACCACATACAATACATATGGAACTTAGCTCTCTTGACCACCACAGCGACTATTTGATAATTAAATACATAAAGATTATGTACACAGGAATGCGATATGTATGAACGTGAATGAAGCAAGGGAAGTGTGCCAGGACAGAGAAGTATGGCTTTAGAAATAAATGGCGTGATGGTTAGTTAGTAAAGAAAATATTATAAAATTTATCTTGTGTTGAACTTATTAATTTATTTTTTTATATTTGATATCTGTGACGCTAGAACTACACATGTGCTCAGAATTCGATACCCGATAAGTAAAAAAATATATGTGATTTTAATGAATATTGTTATTTTTTGTTGTAATTCCAGCAATATTAATTTATTTGGATTTATAAATATTACAATATTTTTTTTAATTTCCTCTACCCAAAATCTTGGCTCAGCAACATCATTCAAATTCAGCAGGAGAAAACTGCTTAACACATGTTTTAGGTATTGCAAAATATATTAAAAACTTAATTGTACATATGCACGGGGGCCTATTTATTTATATATATTTATTCCATTGTTTTCCATGTTTGAAAAGATAAATAATATTAAATAGGCCATTGGCAAGAAATATGTATTAAAATTGGGGAATAAGATATGCATTTTTTAATATAATATCCACTGAAAAAAAAATTAGCAATCTTACGTTCGAAAAATCTAAGTTTATCGGGAAACTTAGCCGAAAGGTGCGCTTTTAAATTTTCCAAATAAGCGCTGTGACCTTGGAGGGATCACGACATGGATTATCTAGTGAGTCGGGGTCAGATCATTGTCATTATTGTGATTATATATGAAAAGTAAATAAATAAATATTAATACTGTGACATTATTTACAAAAAAAATATTTTGCAAAAAAAGTATTCTGATCCAGAGGGAGGCTAAACTCCTCTGATCTCCCCTCTACCAACTTATTCTAGCGAGTCGCGTCATGACGTAAAATATTATTGTAGTAGTGAGCGATGGATAAATTTTTCTATCGATCGTTGAGTCCAAACGATCTCTTAGAATGTTTTCGGCTGATATCGATAGATGGCGGCAGTCAATAATTTTTCATTAAAACATTTTAAAAACGGGCTATATACCTATTTTAACAGATTTTTTATAAATCCTTAATCCTTAAGCTTTCTATCTGGATATGAAAATATTAAGATCTATCGCCGGGAAAACTCAAAATGGGACAGAATTAGGAACTCCTATATTCCAGCCACTTGCGAAGTTCGAGATGTTGTCAGGTGGGGAAAAGAAAGAAGGAAAGATTCACACATTTTTTTAAAAATCGTAAAAAATAGTATGAATTATAAGTATGTGTTCATTTTCCAAAGCTTTATAGCTATAAATAAAATTCTGGAATATAATTTTGAAAACTCTTAATATTTCTAACGTTGCGCGCTGGCCCACAGGTGCAGCCTTAAATACAAGCGGGAAACCAGTGAATTTACGTCATATTTGGAGTCGATTTTGCAGAATTTTTTTTATTTGACCCATAGTTTTCGAGAAAATTGAGTACGAAGTTTATTTTTTTTCGATAATTTTCGGAAAATTGTTATCAAATATAATTTGTTTAGTCAAATTAATAGTATCCATAAATAAAACAAAATAAAAAAACACATTTTTAAAATATTTTTTGCAATTTAATTTAATCTGAGGTGTAAATGAAAGCTGTTATGAGGAAAAAAAAAGCATCGACAAAAAGAATTTTACGAAATGTAGATTCCCTAGTTTTCGGGTTGTACTACGAGTTTTGTTACTCCATGAATAATAATATTATTTTTTTTTGTTTAGGGTAGCATAAAGATTCTCGGGTCACAAAATGTTATATGATGATATTGAAATTATTATTTGAATGGTTTAAAATATGGTTACAAATGAGCTGTAAAATTATTATATTAGGTCCCTTACATATGAAATTGGCGTTTTGCCGTACTGGCAACTTTGATCTCAAATATCTTCTCTTTGGTTAGGAATTCCAAATTCAAATTTATACAGCTATTTACTCAAGTATTTGTGTTTTGAAAATTATAATTCATTTGTTTTTTCCTCAATTGTTTTTTTTCTTTGCGTCACTCAGTTTACAAAATGGAAAACTTGAAATATCGCGTTATTTACGAGTACGAGTTCCACCGTGGCACCAGTGCTGCAGAAACGGCTCGAAGGATTAATGATGTGTATGGCGACGGTGCCGCAAAAGAAAACACAGTGCGTTTTTGGTTCCAACGTTTTCGTTCTGGAAATTTCGACCTGCAGAACAAAGCCCCGTGGACGGCCGGAGACCAAAGTTGATAATGAAGAATTGAAGGCTATTGTGGAAGCGGATCCATCGCAAACCACGTCCGAGTTAGCTGCAGGCTGCTGGTGTTAGTGATAAAACTGTTTTAATCCACTTGAAGCAAATTGGGAAGGTGAAAAAGCTTGAATTAGGTCCTTACATATGAAATTGGCGTTTTGTATGGGAGGAACATAAAGTTGATTTTTTTAAAAATATATATATTACAAATTAGAAGAGCTTCAATTGGAATGTCTAGACATCCACCGTACTCTCCGGACCTTGCCCCAACAGATTACTATTTTTTTCGAAATTTGGATACTTTCTTGCAAGGGAAAAAATTCAACTCCGATGGGCAGTCCAGTCCAAACCGACTTCAAAGATTTTATTGATTCCCGTCCGAATGGTTATTTTAGTAAAGGGATCGATGAACTACCTATGAGATGGCAAAAGTGCATAGATAGCAATGGTACATACTTTGATTAAATAAATATATTATATATTTAAAAAAAAAAAACTAATTTATGTTCCTCCCATACAAAACGCCAATTTCATATGTAAGGACTTCGCAAAACTTTCTAACCTTAAGGCGACGGGACTGTTACACTTTTTTTTTTTTTACAGTTCATTATTTTCCATGTTTTATCAATTAGGGAGACATAAAAACTTCTAAAAAAGGACCCATGACGTTCAAACATGACGCAATTAAAGGGGGGGAAATTCTTTTTGGAATGGAAAAGTGAATCAAAACACTCAAAAACCATTTGACGTCATAAATGGTAAACTTCTTGTCATATCAATGTTTCAAATTAACATATTATTTCGGTTGTTTATTTTTTTAGAATTGACTTTTTACATGAACTTTTGTATAACTTACAAAGTCGACCATAACTGTGCCCAAGTCCTGGATACTTCTTTCTTTTGGTTAAAAATTGGCATATTTTATTGGTTGATCGGGCATTACTTTGTAACACTAATAATGAATTATGATAAAAAATAAAAGTATTACATGGAAAATTCTTATTACACATTTTCAAAACAGTAAAAAAATTCTGAGCTTTATGTAATTACACGTACCTAATAATAGAGTTACTAATAACTTGTTTACAACAGAAAAACAGACAAAACAAGTCTTGTCATTCATAAATAATGTATTATTTTAGTTATAAGGGATTCGTATTAAGAGGGCAGTGCCTGTTTGGAATTTTATGTTAAATTTATTTATTTATAATGTATCAAAGATTAATTGCCTGTATGTAAAAAAAATAACGTTTTCACAATTGAGTGGGGATAAAGGAGAGTAGTAGTAGAAATTGATATTATTTATAATTTATTAAAGAGTAATTGATATTATTAAAAATTGCTTTTCGTTCGTATAGCTAATTTCATTTAGTATTAGCTACAGGTTGGTCGAAAGGTTACGTGCACTACCGTGTGTTACGTGTAGTACGAACAAAATGTTACGTGTACCACCAGTTCATGATAAATATGATCATATGGAAAATTTCAAATCAACCTGTCAATTTATTCTATTTTAACAAACCATTTGGAATTGACATGTTAGTAATTTTTTTAGTAATGGAAAAAGTTGAAAATTGCTCTGCTTTTAAAATTATTTTTTTAAAGTTATGTAGACATGGTGTAACAAAACTTGATGTACAACCCGAAAACTGGTGAATCTACATCATATTTGTGGTCGAATGTTTAACGTGACTTTTGAATCTGAGCTTGAAAAAAAAAATATTTTCTCCCCATGAAAACTTTCAATACTACCGCAGAATAAGTAAAATTCATCTTAAAATTGCTGTTTTTGTTTTTGTTTTTTTTTATGGATAGTATTTAATTTGACTAAATGCAGGATATTTGATAACAATTTGCACTAATTTATCGATAAATAATTCAACTTCGTAGTTAATTTTCTCGAAAACTATGGGTCAAATCAAAAAATATTTTCAACAAAATCGACTGCGAATATGACGTAGATTCACTGGTTTTCCGCTTGTACATCAAGATTTGTTACACCCTGTATAATATATGCAAATGAATGATGTGTTTATTTTAAAAATAAAAGCTATGATATTTTTTTAAAAAAACATATGGGGAGACTACTCATTTACGTGCAACTGTTTTTAATTCGGAAATTAGACTAAAACATGGTCGTTTGGACGTATAAAAACTGCACACCTGAAATCATTGATCAAGTAGTTTGATCCAAGTTTGATAGTAAAGATCCAAGTTTGATAAATCGTTAAATCGCTGATACCATAGGTATTTCAGATGAATATTTTACACAAATAATTACATATGAAACAGTTGTTTAGAAAACTGGTGTCGCATCTTTAAAGAATAATCTAACTTCAGTGTGTCGCAACAAACGTGGCTCGAATATAAATTTGACAGCAAAATTAGGACCGTTTTAAGAAGGGTAAAAAAGTCCATCACTATGAATGTAAATTGGTCCTGCCGCCATGATCCTAAATTGAAACGAGAACATTTTTATTTGTTGTAGACTGACATTTTAGTGTCAAAAAAACATTCAATAAAATCAAATATTTCAATTTTGTGACTGCTTTTAAATAATCGGGAATAAATCTTACTCTAAAGGATTATAATTTTCAGCCTAAAAAGCAACTCCCAGCTTAACAGTGGAAGCCAAAAATATTCCAAGGCCATAAGTCTTGAGAATATCCACGCTCACCACGTTCGCCCTACTTCTTCCCATTTTTCAATCAGATCTATTGATATTGTCATCACGTACATTCCGACTACTGTTCTTTCATCAGATTACACGGACACGGTAATAGCAACAAGACTTCTTACTTTCCTTTATCAAATGGCTATCGGCCTTCGAAAAATAATTTCAGAGAAGTGACATTCCATACTTGAAAAAATACTACCATGTCTAAGTGTCTAGTTACCCACTACGTCACTCACTATGTCATCAATAGGCATCTACGTCATCACTAGATATCTACGTCACACGTGTGAGTGTATGTTGTAGTCTTTAGACGGTGGAATTTGATAATAAGTGGTGAAATGAAACTAACCCTAGGAAGCGTATTTTTAGAAAATTTGTATGGAAATGCCCCTCTTGTGAATTCTTGTTCGATGCTATCGGCACTTTTGCATACGAATTAAAACCATATGACGAATACGAGTAGGTGCATATCCCGAATAAGTGGAAAACGATGCCCAAAAATTTGTATATCCGAAGTTATCCGATCGGCTGCCAGCTCTTGAGTAATTTTACAAGGTTTGCATCTCAGACGTAAACTGCTGTCTGACTATTATCAATAGTTACTAGAATGGCGCTCGTAATGGAATACGCGGTAATAGCGACGTGATAACGATTTCTTACCATGGATGTTTAACGTTTTCGCGATCACAATGGAACACGCGTTTAAAGTTATCGATCGGGATTATTAAACGAGCGCATCAAGTCGCGAGCCATTTCCCGAGATATATCTTCTTCGCACATATCTTCTTTCAATCTTTCTCGAGTGCCGTATTGCATTTAGCCGGCGTTCGGCAAGCCAAATATTGAGAAAAGCAGTCGACATAATAAACAATCCGACACGCGCGTTGACTTTCTTGATTTGACGTTTGACGTTTGGCCGCGATATTTATTATCATCTATGGTGCTCGGCAACGCTCGGCAATGCTCGGCAACGGCGAACGTGGTATGAACGTATGTTCATTGTGATCGGTCAAATGGTTAGCGTTAGCACGTGGTTAGCACGTTTTTAACTACGTCGATAGTTATCTGTGATTAAGCGCTACAATATTATTTTTGTGCAACAAAGGTCAAATTGAAAAAATACAGATCCAACAAAATAAAGCAATGAGAATAATTCTAAAGAGTAACAGATATTCAAAAATTAAGAAAATGTTGAAAGATCTTGGTATGATATCCATAAAAGAAAAGATTGATTTAAATACAATGGTGTTTATTCATAAAATGCTAAATGGTTTATTACCAGATTATTTTATGACAAAGGTTCAGTTTAACCGCAACACCCATGAGTATAACACCAGAATTAAAAATAATTTAAAGTCAATCAATAGATCTAAGACATGTACTCAGAACAGCATAATGTACAAAGGATTCAAAAGGTACAATGAACTACCGGAGACCGTCAAACAAATAAACAGATTAAATGAATTCAGAAGCAAGCTAAGTAAAATACTAATGTTATAATAAATATTTAAGTAATATATTAGCTGTAAGAATTTTTTTTATAGCTTAATAAAAATGTACAAAACAAAACAAACAAAAAAATATGATTTTTCAGGCGTAGTATTCTTTAAACTTTAAACAACGATAATTAACAAGTTTGAAGGTTCTTATTATTAATATTTCGGTGATTTGACGTCTTTATTTGACATTATCACCAAAAAAACTTATCAAAAAGTAAACCTTAAAAAAATATCCACAACGTCAACAATATAGGCAAATTGAATAGTTTTTTTTGAAGGGCAAATATGATTTAACGTAAACAAAATATAAAGGAAGTACTTTGACGTAGTAAACAAGTTTTTATTTTCAAATTATAAAAAAGTTTTTTTTAATATACGAGTCAGATTCAAGCATTTCTTAGAAATTCTAATATCTTTTATAAAATATTTAATAAAACTTTTTTGTTAAGTTAATTTTTCAGAATTTTGTTTTGAAAGGACAGAGTTTTTTTTCACAGACGATGTTCACTAGAAAATTTAACAAACGTTTTCATTTTATTGATGCTTGAAATTCATATGGGCCTCCAAATTGTAAGATATTTTCATATATAATGAAATACACGTATTCATATTTTATCCCTTAATGCTGCGTTAACATTTATCTGTAGGTATGTATATGATATTATTATTTGAGGAGAATAAATTTAGTAATCTTCGGTCCCCAATTCAAATATTATACATAGTGCATAAGCGCTATAAACGCCATAATTATTTTTTAAATACCAAAATTAATATTAAATTGCACTAAAATGCATCGTTTGGAGTGAGCGATACAATATTATATTATTTTTATGATGTTTTAAAAATGTAAATATAATATTATAATACAATACTAATGTACGCCTAAATATCTCAGCATGGGTTTTGTTCAGTGATGTATTAATTTAAGGAAAAAGATTTGAACTTGAAATACCTAACAAACTATCACGCCATTTCCCCGAAGGGGTAGGAAGAGAGGATAGAACGCCACACCACTCTATCCTGGCACACTTCCCTTGCATCCACATTCACACATCTTCTTATGCAAGCACGTCGATTTATCCGACTTTTCACATGACCAATTTTAAGTAGTAAATATGTAAATAAATAAATAGTAGCTGTTTAAAAATGCAATAAGTGGTAGAATAAAAACCGATTATATAACAACGAATTCTTTTATTTATTAAATAACACCTAATGCTAATTAACGTTTACAGGTAGTAAGGGTAAGCAGAATAAGGGGCAGCTAGGCCAGGAGCGTAGCCTGGGGCGGCAAGCAACGGAGCGGCAAGACCTGGGGCGGCGATTGCCGAAGCGAAGGCGGGGGCGGCAATTGCCGGAGCCAGGGCGGGGGCGGCAAGAAGCGGGGCGGCGTGCACGACAGGCACGGGGGCCGGCACGGCGAAGGCGGCGTTATAGTTCCTGGCAATCACTTGGGAACTAGTGGCTGTGACGAAAGGTGCTCCTACGAACACCCCCGAAGGCGCTGACATGGTGTAGGCCACCATAGACAGAAAGATTACCTGGAAGAATAAAAAATAACAATAAAATAAGTGTGTTTTTTACAAAGAAATAATATTTCATTTGTGATACCTTGGACTGGCTCTAAAAGATTAACACTCTTCACATCACGTGGTGTACCATTATAGTGCACCACTACAGTCCACCACTATACCACCACTAGCAGGTACAGATCAGGAAGTATGTAGTAGGTACTAGTACTAATAATAAATTCATATTTAAAAAAAAACTTTTTATGATAGTTACTAAACATTTAAATAATAAACTACTGCCCAGTGGTGCGTAGGGCACTGCATTTGTACACCAAGTACAGTGAATCTTGACCATTTGTTACATTAATGCAATATGATCAGTCTTACGCTTCATCGCTGGTCCAAGGTATCCATATTAAATATTTTTATGTGAAATTACATTCAAATAAATATTTCATATTGACCCCCATAGGGAATTGAATCCGCGACTTAATGCATGGAAGCCCAACGCGTGACGTTTTAATTATATTCTTTTATTTATTTGAAATTAGAATTGAGTTTTTTGAAAAACTTTCTTAGGATTTTTTCTCAAAATATCATGAATAATCACCCTCCGGAGTTTCGCGGTCCCATCGTGAAACACGGTGTATACTATGTATGTACGACGTACGTATGTATATTGTATTTAATAAACTTGTGAGTTCCCAAATATATATTTTTTTAAAATTGTTTTGCTTATGGACCACTTGTGTTAGAGCCACCTCGACCCCTAGATGTCTATGACGCCGGTGCCCGTTCTGAGACGTAATTAAGTTGACACGCAATTAAGTCAACAACCAAAATTGTGTACATAAATATGTACCCAAGTAAAAGCTTTTTATCACAAACAATACTGAAAACTAGGATTACAAACCTACCACTAATTATTTCATGATCCCAGTTTAATTTTTCAGTTTATTTTTTGTGACGAATTGGCGAATATTTAATATAAAATGACTTTAAGTAATCTGTAACCATTTTTTTGGAGATTTAATAACAAAAACACTATTTTATTTTAATATAGTAAATAAATAATTGGTCGTTCGGTATTCTAATAATTTCAGTGTTTTTCTAACGTTTGGTCTATTTTGAAAATAATTTCAGTTAGTTAACTGATACATACCGCTTTGCTGAACATTTTGTAGGTTATGTTAGTTGCTGTACGAAGAGCAAGAAGCTAATGTGCTTGCTAAGTTTTTACACCGGCTATTTATACTGATTGAAATTAAGTATTCATTACATTCAATTACCAAATTTACCAGGCATATATTGAGTATCGTACTTACAAGTACTCGCGAATATTTTATGTAATACGAATTTAATATGTTAGAGCATACATATATATATATATATATATGATAGTTATTATACTATTACGATCATTGAGTAATGACATGTCTGCAAAATTAATAAAATTGAATATTTACAATATGTCGAATAATCGAATTTTATTTCAATTTATTTTATTTGGAAAACCAACAGAAAACAAGAACATATAAGTATACATCATAATAATATAAAAAGCTTCACTTGTAGGTTTTGCAGAATGATATTTAACAACAGAGAGTATATATATGAATGTATGAATTCAATATGTTAAAGTACACCATTACCAGAACCCTATTAGGGTTCTCCTGATAACATGGAATATCCTTGAAAACGCTATAAATATTAAAAGTTTATTTTTACAATTCCAACGATATAAAACACAATGATCGAAAATTTTGGAAATTGAATTATTCATTCATTCTCTTTTGTGGTGTAAGTAA
Organism: Micrasema minimum; assembly: GCA_022494985.1. Lineage (NCBI taxonomy): Eukaryota > Metazoa > Arthropoda > Insecta > Trichoptera > Brachycentridae > Micrasema > Micrasema minimum. Next base: position 19,094 of record JAGVSP010001034.1, read on the forward strand.
GTCGATCAGTACCACGTTTCAATCCTAGATCAAGGTAAAATTATTACTAACTAACTAACTAACCATCACGCCATTTCCCCCTAGGGTAGGCAGAGAGGATAGAACGCCATACCACTCTCTCCTGACATACTTCCTTTGCTTCCTTTCCATTAATACATCTTCTCATGCACATACGCCGATTAACAAAGTAAGATAGCCACCTAATTATTGGGTAATTTCACTACAGTATGCATAATAACTTTTTCCTAATACCAGAAGCACACAATGTTTACCTAGAAATCTACAAACTTTTGTCCAACGCAAATAGGAAAATGATTATTTCAATAGCAATATTGTAACAAAACATTATTGTACAACATTGTTATAATAGTGTTGTCAGCATTGAGATATAACTTTTCAGGGTATTCAAAATTTCTGTTTTACTTATTTATTAGTAATGAAGCTACCATGCATTTGTTTAGCCATTGTATTAGTCAATCAAAATGACGTTACTCTGAAAATATCCTTTATTAGAGTAAATTCATTGAAAAGGAAATACACAAATGGGTTGTCCATAACAGTGTGTATTGTTTTTCTATAGAAAAGGAACAAAGCTATGGGTAGAACAATACTCAATAATTATTACCTTCCCTTACTAATCCTGGAAATAGTTTAACATTGGCATCGTTGCTATTTCGATATCTTTTGTTTAAAACGGTTAGAGGGCATTCATTGAATGGGGTATATGCATAATATATATATAATATACATATATATACAAAATATATTTTTAATAGAAATATTAATTTAAAAAAAAAACACATTTCTTTCAAAAAGTTTTAGATTCGAAAATGGGTTTTTGGCTATTAAAAAAACGCTACATCCCTGAGAGATGTGATTTATTTCATTTTTTTATATGGGGGGGGGG